>CM039478.1:29131229-29161509 GCA_022433065.1 Begonia loranthoides
ACAAAAGAGTTAGTAGCGATCCGGTAGACGCACTCTGATTTATTTTCAAAAAGAAAAATTCAAATTTTCACGCATTTTTAAAAAGGGACGAAAATCCGGGTCGTTACAATCAATCATCAAACAAGATACTAATCAACATAGCATCACATTAACAACTAGCAGTAAGGAATCAAGATAGCAATCAACTCCAAACAAAATCCCGTGATGTAGGGCCTCCACTGGCCAACTACACCCTATTTGTTACATCACTTGACTATTTCTTACAGTCGTATGCTTTCCTTCATGCCAAAAGCAACAACTATCTTTCTCTTCTTCACGTTCTCTATGCCTTTCTCCCTCTCTCCTCGCTCTTTCTTTTCTCTGTAAGGAAATTCAGAAATATCATCCTCTTTTATTTCTATCTTCATTTTAATAAGGAGAGAAATCTCCTTGAGATGTTTCAACATCCTTGAGATTCACCAACAACTCCTAGGTTGCACCTCATTTAAATGCCACATATATTAGCTTATCGTTTAAGGAGGATTATGAAATCGAAATGCCAAAACGCTCGCAAAAGGAAAGCCAAAACACTTATTAGAAGGGAGCAAATTCCTTTTTGAAAGATTTCATCACTGCCACGATTTGCCACTCCCAAAAATTAAACGTGAAATTTGCTATGAAGGACGTCCATTTTCCGTAAGGGACATCCAATTTTATCCAAAGAGTTCACTATAATATTTTCTACATGCAATTTGTTATGAAAGAGGTCTGTTTTCCCTAAGGGAAGTCCCCTATCTTGAATCCTACTGTCCTACTTCGTTCGCTTCGTTATCTGACGGTCATAACACACGTCCATTTTTCTTTTTGATTTCCATGTGCCTTGCACGTGGCCCTATCCTTGATTCAGCGATGGGCATCTCCTATGAATGATGTACATAATCCTTGCTAATCTAACAGTCCACAATTCATCCGATAATTCTTATCTGTCATCTGTTATTCACATTTGTCATCCGTTCTTCACATATGTCTTTCGTTCCTCACATTTGTCGTATGTTCTTTGCTATGAGGGACATCCGTTCCTCAATAAAGGACATATGTTCCTTAATAATTCTTTCCTCCTTTTGTTCCAAATGACGTCGTCCCACTTAAATCTTAACGTCGTTCTCATTACTTCTATTTTGGACGTCTTTTGTCCATTAGGGACATCCCTTGCATCAAAACGATGACGCTTTCTACTTATTTTTAACAAATGATGTCGCCTGCTTTCCATCTTCAATAACGGACGTCCATTTTCTTGTGAGAGACGTCCGTCATAATCCAAATAATGCATCATTTCCTCTCCCCTTCATTGATTCTATTCTTTTTTATTTTAATTCCATTTTTTTATTCCCCATTAATTCTTAACCAATTCCTCATCAATTTTAAACTTACTCCCTCAATAATCTTCACAAATTAACATTTTCTCTAAAATCCATTAATAATTTATGTTTTACATTTTAACAGAAATCCATACTTAACCACTTCTAATAATTTCATTGAATAAATTTTCAATAATTATCCAAAAAAAGTCCTATTACATCCAATTACCCTTAGATAGTTCCGTTACAAGAAATCGAAGTATTACATTGCATTGTCACTCACCCCTTAGACTTATTTTTTCCCATGTTAGGGTGTAGGCTTAGTGCATGGGATTTGCAAGTGTTTTCATGGGGCGATGCTGGTGTCCCCTAGTGAGTATTTGATCTCCTCGTGGATGGGTGGATATTTGTTGGTTCAATCCCTTCGTATCAGATACGTTTGGGGTTTTAGTTTTGGAGTTGTTTGATTTAATTCCTGCACAGTACATCTATTTATTTATTTATTTATATTATCATGTCTCTAGTTGATCACTTTGTTGACTCCAACCCATGTGATTTGGGTTTGGGCTCAATATTCTCGTTAAGACTTTTGCTTCCTTTACGCCTTGTGTAACGACCCGATTTTTCTTTTCCTTTTAAAAATTCGTTAAAATTCAAAACTTTTCTTAAAACAATTTTAAGATAATATCAGAGTGCAAAACCGAACCGTCAAAACTCTTTGTTATTCAAACATAGCGGAAGCAGTTATAAAATCTTTTATGAAAACATAACGGATTTATTAAATCATAGTGGAAGTGTAATTCATACAAGAAATAAAAACCAAACAATGAAATACAACTTAATTACAACTGTTTTTTCTTTTACTATGTTTAGCCTGGCCAGCCAAAAGTCTCATGCATTCAAATCCTTCATCCTTGCATTTTGATTTGTGCATTGTTTTCGCCTTTAATCCTAATTCTGTGCATTTGTTTTCACATACAAGTACCTACACCTACACCACAAGTAAACTGTAAAGCCAGAGGCTTAACAAGGAAAAGGGTTTACGCAGTATGATATGCCTCTCTTTAGTTCTTTTGGAATGGGGGCCGCCCAAACCAATCCTTTCATTAAGTCATTGGTTCTTTGGTTTTTTACTCGTACATCCAGCTGGAGATTGGAGGATTTTCCTTTGGAATGAAATAGTGATCAGATCTAATCTTTTTCTTCATTTTCTTCATTTTCTTCATTTTTCCTCACATAATGCATGTATGAGTACCACCACCAAGGTGGTACTCCCTATTGGTTTCTATTAGCATGAGGCATGATGACACATTCTTTAACTAACATGATGCATGATGCAATATAACGTAACATTAATTGAATTACACATACAAGGAAAGTCATTGAATAGTAGAAATTGAAAGCACACATTGGAGAACAATTAAAATATTGAATTGGAAACAACGAAGTACATAAGGAGATCAATAAATGAATATTAAGGAACTTAAATAGCGAATCATAAAGGGAATACATAAATTAAACACTTATCAGCACCATATACAATGAATTAAACAATGAATGGCATGCTTGAACTTATAGAACACAACAATAAGCGAAATGAAATCGGTACATGCTATAGAAATCATGCTAGTTACCTTAGTTAATTTCCCAGTCAATTTACATGCTCTAGAAAGATTACCTTTATTATTCTAATTAGTTATCCTAGTTACTTAGCATACTCAAGAAAATTACCATTGTTGTTCTAGTGAGTTATCCTAGATAATTTACATGCTCAAGAAGGATTTTGTTTATTACTCTAATTAGTTATCCTAGTTAATGAACGTGCTCGAGAAAGATTTCATTTATTCTAGGTAGTTATTCTAGTTACTGAGCATACTCAAGAAGTATTACAATTATTATTCTAGTTAGATATCCTAATTAAATTACATGCTCAAGGGAGATATGATTAATGTTCTAGTTAGTTAAACTTATTCCAAGTAATTAGTTAACATGCTCAAATTTAGGTTATTGAGTTAGTTAGCATAGTTAACTAACATATTCAGATTAGGGGAGTCTAGTTGATTCTCAGGGTTTTACTCTAATCTAATTACACATACTCAGATTTAGTGAACTATAATATAATTAACACAAAGAAGACAATAATACATTACTACAGAAGGAAAGATAAAACATCGTAATTGGAACTCATAGTTCGTTCATACTTTGTTCATTAATCCATTCATCTTCTCTATCTTTAATAAAGTAAAGCATCAATTGTAGAAGTTACAGTAATTGAAAATGCAGTAAAAGATAATATGCTTATTAACGAAGATTAATTGATTTCTTAGTTAAACATGCTCGGATTGATTATAATTAATTAGTTAATTAAACATGGCATAACTTGGTTAATGAATATGCTAACATTATTCTAATTAATTACATGATCAAGTCTAGTTGATTACTCTAGTTAATTTAATTAACATGTTTGAGTCTAGTTAATTACTCTAGTTAACTCTAGTTAAGTTAATTAACAAGCTCAATGTTAATTATTCTAATTAATTAACATGATCAATAATTAGTTAGTTACTCTAATTAATTAACTTGCTCTATAATTAGTTAATTACTCTAATTAATTAACATGCTCATCGACTACTTAGTTCACTTGTTTAGACTAATTAGTTAATTTGTTAAGGTAGTTAATTAAACAGGGCATCACTTAGTTAATTAGTGATCCTAATTAATTTCATGCTTAAGGAAAGAATTACAATTATTTTAGTTAATTAAACACATACTTAAGTTAATTAAACATGCTCAAAGAAAGATTTCAATTATAATTCTCTATTTAGTTATTCTAATTCATTAACATGCTCGGAAGATTATAAACACCGATTAATTAGTTTGCATGCTTCGATTAACTAATTAGTTCACATGCTTCAATTAACTAGTTGATTAGTTAAACTAAATTGATTAACATGCTTAGGATAGGCAATAAACTTGTAATTTACACAAAGGTATTAATCAATGGTGATGACAAAATAAATGGCAGCGAAACAATAATGAAGGAAATGACAGTTTATAGTTAACACAACAATAAAGAAGGATCATACTCCATGACATAGCTCTTACTCATTCAACTCATCATTCTATACTACTCATTTGACTCATTCACCCAAGCAGTAAAAGTTCATCACCCCTCTAAGCATTCATCACTAAAGGAAGCGCAAGAAACTACAGAGAACTAACAGCAGTCACTAACAGCAGTGTATCAAATAGTAGGAACTAACAACAGTAAATTAAGTAGCAGGAACTATCAACAAGGAACTATCGCAGAGTTAACAATAATCTACAAAGTACTAACAAATCTACACTATCATCAATAAGGAAACACAACTCACGCACTCTACTTGTGGGTAGAACCTCCACTGGCCAAGACACACCCAAATCTTTATTATATAAATGATGAAACTAACAAGGACAGCAACTCCACAGCTCATGGTCAGCACGTCTAGCACACTCTCAGCTTACAGGCTTCACTAACAACACTCACGTATCAGCTAGGGGATCACATATACTCACCGAGAAAGCTCTCACGAGCTCACTGAGCACTCACACAACCACAGAGGATTTTCTCTCTCGGACTTTCACTCTCGCAGGCCTCTCTCACAGAAAGCAAATGGCTGAATTGAAAATGGAGAGAAGAATGGCTTAATGAAAAACCATGCCTGGGAGGGAGACATCGTATGCCAAGGGGGGATGGAGGGCGTGGCTGGAGGCGTGGCTTTGGCATGGGGAGGGTCAATTATAGGTCTCCTTAGTGCGTATTAAATTGCTAGACGACAAGATTTCTATTATTTAACCCTAATTTATTCACAGGTCTGGGCTGTTTCAGACGCGAGGATATGTCCTGGCCTCGTCTGCATGCGTCCAAAACATACTATTTAGCAAGAAATTTTAGACATTCAGACGTGATATGGCATCAGCATAATGCGTCCGCACTCGTTCGAAATTGTCCAGGAATTTGACAAATTCAAAATCCTGGCATCCGCAGTCGTCCGAAAGTGTCCCGCAATTGGACAGATTCGAATTGTCCGTGTCCGCATGCGTCCCCCTTTGTCCGGGGTAGTCCGAATTATCCATTCTGACACAAAATGGTGTTCGCATAGTGCATCTGCACTCGTCCAAAACTATCCAGGAATTGGACAGATTCAAAATCCTGGCATCCGCATTCGTCTGTGCGCGTCCATGTTCGTCTGAACTTTAGGACACATGTGAAGTTAAGACGTGAAATCGCATCCTGAGTCATTCCAAGGCTCAAGGGCGACGTGGAATGCACTTGCGGATGACATTTCTCGTCTGCATTCATCCGAAAGTTAACTTTCAGATGCATCAGGACGCAAATTCTCATCCTGGTACGTCCCAAAGTGCTGAGGACGCCATGCAAGCGGACGACATGTCTCATCCTCACATCGTCCACATGCATCCAAACCTCCATAAATCCAACTTTTCTGTCATGTTTTCCTACTTAACTTTCATCCCATAATTTCCCATACTTATAGGCTAACACAAATACTTCCTTGGTAATACCCTAAATTCTATCCAATAAATCCAAAGACCCTCCAAATATCCTTATTAAACTCCGATATAAAAAGTCAGCGTATTACACCTTGGGTTGGGTAACCGGCTCCTCCACTAGGATCGGGTTGTCTAACCCGGCGGTTTTGTTAGGCCCACCTTTGGGTCATGACAGATCAACTCCAGTTCATAGACCAAATATTTTCAACAACCTATGCAGAGGTCTATATTAACTCTAGAACGCACAGGAAAAAGGCTCGTTTAAAGACTTTAACCAATAGTCTCTAAACCACGAGAATGAATACTACACATGACCAATTCAAGTATACGAATAGAAGTTCCAACCTAAACTAACGATTCTAAATAAGGCAATACAAAATAAGTCAAGTCCAGGTCTTCCAAAAAGAACAAAGACTTGAACTGCATTCCAGGGCAAAAGATTTGAAGTTAAACCCATATAGACACACACAAAAGGGAAGGACATAAAGGACGAAGAACCCAGACGTTGGATCTGAATTTCGAAAGACACAAGCCCACGCACGAGAAAGAACCCAAGCGAGTTCACAACTCACAAATCCAAAGAATTTCTCTTAACGATCCATGGAACATACTCAATACTCTAGTGGATAGGGAAAAGACGGGTCATCATCCAGCATACAACCCTAAAATATTTTCCTAGCAGCATCTTGACTCATTTTAAAATCTTGACTAGGTGTTGAAACAATACCATGCACAGTAGACATAGGACTAAAACATTATACTATCGATTTTTTAAGTGATCACTCCAAGGAAAAGTGGAACCTTATGCTTTGATACCATAAAATTCTGTAAAAAAACATTTCCAAAAATAAATTATTGCCTGGCTAAATCCAATTTGACCATTTTTACTATCCCACGCGACAAAACCCAACAAACACAGAACTCGATCTAAGGCAACGAGAACTTACCGAGCAGAATTTACAGCTTCGGGCTGTAGGGGAACAAAGAACGAACGGCTGACCATTTACTAGACCCCTCACATATGGTCTAAGACCAACGACACGTTGCAAGGATCTAGTTAACACAAGAAAATGTGACTCAATCAAAGCAAAAAATTTACAAGTGGAAATTTAAAAATTTTTAAATTCACAATGTACTATCCCAAATTTTTGTAGAGCTAAGCACAAGGCTTAAGTGATAATTCTTGGGTATTTTGAGCTAAAATGGACAGTTAAAGTATTAGTCAAGTGAAATAGATTTGGATAAAATGAATTTTGATACCCATATTATTTAGCTTATGGGAAGGATTGTGGTTATTGGAGAATGAGTTGATGATATTTGGAGTTAGAGAGAACAATATCAACTAGATTTATAGACCGTGCATTTAATAAGAGAAACTATACTTTGTAATAATAAGGTTGAAGGTATAAGATTTATACTGTATTAGGGCATACTGGATTTAGTGAGGAATAATGTGAAGGAGGAATGGTGAAACATATGGTATATGTTGAGATATGGATAATTTGGAAAAGTGAATTATGGTTTATTAAGGATAATATATATATATATATATATATAGTATACATATGAATGATCTGGTGAATTAATCGGCAATGTTCAATTGGAAACGGCGGTTGATCAGGCTAGTCGATTGGCGGGTGTATAGGCACCTTTGTGACTAGCTTGTGCCTCTTTGGCTATAACTTCATCTTCTATACGAATTTATTCAAGATATTTTCATGGTTTGTTCTTCACATATTGCTTGTTGTGTGGTCCAAATTTTGTGTCAAAATTCGTTCATTAGAGTTTTTTATATTATGTTCGAAGTTGCTTCAAGAAACTATGAAGAATTTGTGAAGCCATCTCTTGATTGGGTTGTTCTCTTCAACTAGGGGTGTTGTTGTTATTACATCAGATCCCCACTATTGGTTTATGAAGTTACGATTATTCTTTTAGTTACTAACTCTTTGTTTATTTAAAGAAAAAGTCAACATATAGGAATAGTTAGGAATTACAAACCTCCGCTAAAGACATCAGGTAAGTGGAAGTGATGTACTAGGGGACTCATCAACTCACAATCAAGTATGCAGATTTTATAACTTTAATGCAAGTGTTTATTTTGTAGGTGATCATGGAGAAGAGTATATTAAAATTCGACTTTCACTATTCTTTATATCCATCTAACATCCATATGTATCGTGGAGATGTTCAAAGTGAAGAATAAGTGGAAGGTCTGGTACAAGTATGAAAATTTATGAAGACTTTCCAAATGTGCTTACAATCTAACCTTTGTCGGGTATTTACTATCTTTGGCAACATTCACAATCTAATATCAAAATTTAAGCTTCACAAAATTTGTATCTAAATTTTCAAGCTTTCTGGAATTTGATCTTTTGTTGAATTTAAAAATTATTTGCTATTCCAAAAGAGCCCTGAATAGAGAGCTTGAATTATGCCAAAGAAGCTCGATCAACCTTAGTTGGAGTTGAGGCCGAATCCACTTGGATAATGAACATGAAGATAATTTCCATGGACTAATTGCTGTATTCAAGATTTGGGGGATTAATTTAAAATTATGTTTTGTTATTTTATTCTAATTTTTATTAGTTTCAAAATGGCATGTGCTGGTTTCACTCATTTAGAGCATGTTCTAGCCGAGTAAGAGTTGTCAGGGCATTTTTGGTAATCTTCCTTTGGGACACAAGCCCTAATTTTGTGGTGTGGTTTTAAGCTCCTTAAGGACTGGTTTGTAGACAATTTTGATCAACTAAAATTCTCTTTTGAAAGAATAGGAGTTCCCTCCACCATCAACCTCATTCCCTTGGTGTTCACCCGAGAGAGTTTGTGTCAAAAATTGAGTCACCGTTGTTTCTTGTGAGCATTCTGGTGATCTCTCTTAAAGCTATCTCTTCCTCCATATTCTTCTAGAGGTGGACATCTCTAGTGAAGGAATAGAAAGCTTGCTAAGACCTAAGTTGGAATGCCATCCCCATTGGAGACCATTGAAGTCAATTGGTACGATTTTGGTACCTATTCGGACCAGCTTGCACCTTTCTGCGCATCATTTCCGTTGCAGAATGATTTTTCCCTTGCTTTTTGGAGGGTTTCCTTTTGGCTTATAGAGAAGAATATGGTCCAAATTTCACACTAATTGGACATATATTAAATGAGTTGTGAATCCTACCATTTATGGTCGACTCTGCCCTTGGTGTCTCTCCGAACGAGTTATGCATTCATTAGCTTAACTTCCTCCTCCAAAATAAACTCCCTTTCATTTTGGAGGTCATCATATCCCCTCTTTGATTAAGGTCTGGTCAAAGTTTCAAGTCATTTGGATCAAAATCAAATGAGTTACACATCTACCAATTTCAGAAAATATTCTTGTCCAAGTAACCGCCCATCTCAATTGGTTACCATAATCCCATCCTCCATGGTGCATCAGGATGTTTGCATGTGCTTGGCCTTTGGCCTACATCACAAAGACACTATGGTTTTTTATGTTTGATGACTATTCTATCTGTGATGCCTATGTGTTGTTCAAGGATATGTTATGTGATGCTTGTTTCATGTTTATAGACTCTATAAGTGATGTTGTTTGACCTTGGCCTTTGGTCTACATCACAAAGTATTAGTGTCAGGTAGAAATATGATGTTATTTTGAGATGCCTACAGGCTGTTGTTCAAGGATGTGTTGTTTGTCGATCGTTGATAGTTTACTGTTCATGTTGTAATATTAATAAAGGATATGATTTCTATTGGTTGTTGATCGAAGACATGATTTGATGATGATATGATGTGATGCCCACAACTTGTTGATCGAGGGTATGATTATTACTTGCTTACTATTCATATTGAGATGTTTATCAAGAATATATTTATTAGTATGTTCACGCTTGTTAGATAGATTGGCATTATGTTATGTGTATGTTCAAGCATTCATGAAAATGTTTTCTTTAAGAAAGGTAAGAAAGAATGAAAGATAGACTAAATATATGTAAATAGTTGTTATGGGTAGGGTTTGAGTTGTTTGTCCCACATGAGGTGGACCTAATAGTGTCACCCTCTCCCCTGAAATTACCGATAACAATTTGACTTTAAAGTGAAAAAAAAAAAAGAAAAGGAATGTTGAATGAAAAGACATGGCTTTTACATGCTGCATCTCATAGTCATGCTTTATGTTATACATCTCTAACTAAGTGTTAGACTCATAGGTGAACTTTGTGAAGTAGGCAATGATGGAGTTATAGAGGACCATGATGATAGAAACAAATTGATAGCGCAATTGAAAAGGAACACTCATCGGCAAAGCTAAAGCGTTGTCGAAGCGAAGTTGACATGTGGGTGAGGATTGAAGGAAGAAGGATTTTAATAATGAGTCATAAAGTTTTTCATTCAAAGTAATATTTATTCTTGTTAGGATTTAAGTAAAAACATTCCATAAATGTTTATGTTTAGTTAAATTATGGGTTTTACTACGTTTGAGTTTAAATAAGTTTTCATTGAGACTTCTGCTACATGGTTTTAAAAAGGTATGAAAGGATATTTAATTAATTAATGTTGAGTTCTACTAAACTTTCATTTTAAAAGAAATTTATTTTAAAGACTCCTATTGAGTATAGTTTTAAAGGCATGATTTTTATTTATGACGCATAGTTATATATAAAAAAAGAAAGCAAGAAAAAGGTTTTAATGTCATAGGGCATTCAGTTGATGTCTGGAGATGTGAGGTTGAATTCACAAAATGAGGTTTTTCTGTGGAAAGATATGTGAACATGATGGTTGTGATTGGCAAACAATGTGAGTGGATGATGCGCTTCGCATTAGTTTTAAAAATGTTTGGTCAACTAGCAGTAGAAATGCGAATGACCAAAAAACGCAAAATTTAGAAGAAAGTAGCTTCTATATTGACTATTGTCCAGAAAAAATTAATTAATGATCGACCAAAATCATTAACGCCAAATCTGTATCACCCAAAAAATTTCCACGAATAATTTTATATGTAATGTGACATTTTGGAATTTAAATAGAATGACTTGCGTCACAATCTAGAATTTATGTATTTACATAATGAAGGGTATATTTTAACATATGGAATGAATATTTTATTATATTCAAAAGTTTTTTGGATTAGGAAAGTTGGGTGTGGAAATTTTAGGGTTTAATTGGTCACAGAATGAAGAGTATCCGTAGAAGGAAAAGTGTAACACCTGGAATTTTTTTAAGATTCGTTGTCTATTGTTGGATGTGCTCTTACATTTGTGTTCATGATAATGATCATGTTGAATGGATATATTTGAGAAATGTGGTTACGAAATACAGTAATTGGTTGGGTAGTTTATGCATAAGGAGATGTGGAATTGAGGTTTATTTTGTACTTTTGGGAATTTTACAGTCGATCGGGCCTTGGTAGCGCTCAACCAAACAAGTACAAGATTTTAAGAGGGCTCTCTAGAGGTTTTTTAGTCGACCTGGCCTTGGTGGTGGTTGACCAGACTCGTTCAAGGATTTCAAGGTGCTTTCTCGGGGTTTTGCGATTGACATGGGGTGGAGAACGGTCGACCGATAAAAGGAAATCGAGGTTCTAGTGCCTAGTAGCTACTTTGTGGTCGATCGAGGAGGAGTCACATTCCACCGGGCATGGAAAAACCTATATGATGTGTGTTAACTGGCCATTTTGCAGTTAACTGGTCAAGGAAGAACGGTCGATCGCATAAGGGAAGATAATGGTTCTGGACCAAATTTTAATGAGCGGTTGACCAGTACACCTGGGCTACAAATTTTAAAAAGACAATCAATCGAGAACCCTAGGGATAATGAATTTCGAGCATGGGGGAGCAACTGGGAGTGATGTTTTCTCTCTTTCCACTTGAGGTATGCCTAGTTTGTGTAAAATACTGTGGTTTGAAATTAGTGGTTGTTTATGAGGTCGAATATAGCGTTGGATGAAGGATTTTAGTGAAGTTTTGAATAGTTGTCGTTAAGGTTTGTTTGTGAAGTGTAGACCCTTTTGGAAGACAGACTCCACCCTTTTAGGAGTCCTTCATTAGTTGATGTGCAATTTAATGCACAATGTCCTAGCCAACCTTGTGCCAGTCAGCCCGGGTTGCGCCGGAAGCAAACTAATGGTCTAATGTTCCACTGGCCCACCCTTTTGGTCTAGTATGTCCTCAGTCACCATTTAACTACATTTTATTCTCATTATATCTTTCTTAAATGCAAACTCATGCATGAACATTCATCATAATGCAACATGAACAATTCCACATCATATGCAACTATCAACCACAGTAACAAAAAATCCTCCACGTGTTCAACAATTAAAGAAAGCAGCAACAGTAAATTTCCAAAAACAGAACCGTGTTAACTTAGCTTGTAATCCCCATCATCATATCTAATAGAGAAGCCTAAATCAACAAATTATCATCCACAATAATGTCCTTTAAAGCATTAAGTGAAATAAACAATAAAACCCCATCGAGAGTTTATTATCCTCAACTTCATCCAACAAGCAATAAGTGAATTAAATACAAACCCAAGTCAACAAGTTATATCCTCAAGCCATTAATTAAATAGGGAGCATCAATTAGAATACATTAATAGAGACAAGTTCTTGGGTTTTTCTGTAAGGAGCAGAGAACATAAAATATACCCTATCCATCATAATATAAATCCTTGGATCATCCATTAAACACAACAAACATAAAATAACCCCACTGACAAGTGTAAGTCCTCAACAACATCTACCCAAGCAGTGATGAAACAAAGAACCAAAATATAGAATAAACTGAACTATCTGAGCATAAAATCCACAACAATAACTACCCAATAAATAACAAAATAGAGAACCAAACTCAATCCATAGTAACCAAAATGAAGAAGGTGACTTCAATCAATAGAACCATCTCCCAACAGTATCTATCAAAACAGAACTAAACCCAAATCACCTGAGCATAGACAATTATTTTCATCCAGTAAGAGTAACCCAAAATGTAGAATAGAACATTTTATCTATAGAGTAATGGCTCTCAACAATGGCTATCGGCAGAAACCAAAATAAAGGATGAAAACTAAATGAGCAGAACATTTTATCTATACCATATCCCTCGGGAAAACCAACCAATAGACAGGACCTAAATCTATAATTCTCCAATTATTTGTAATGAAATTAAGTAAGAATAATTAAGAAATTTATTTGATGATTTTAGAGTCAAGTGGAAATTTTGGTTAAGGAGTAAGTTACAAATTGTTAAGAGGTTAAAGAATGATATGGAATGATTTTTACTATGGATTATATAATACCTTAAAAATAAGCTTAGTAAGGAAAATAAGTTTGGTATAGTTTAAGGTATTATTGAAGGTTTAGTTAGAGGATTTTAGAGTTAATTGGGATGATGTTAGGATTTGGTTAAGGATTTAATTATAAGTTGTTAAAGCAATGAGGAAATGGCAGTGGTAGATAGTACGTGTTCCTTCAACTTCCAACTCGATGTACGAGTAATGAACTAATGAATGAAACGTAATGAAAGATTGGTTTGAGGTGGACCCATTCTAAATGAACTAAAGAGAGGCATGATCAAATTGCATATTCCCTTTCCTTACTAAGCCTTTTGGGCTTACAGTTTACTTGTGGTGTAGGTATACATGTATGACGAGAAGAACGATGAACAAATCACAAAGCAGTCAATGAAAGGTTTACAAGAGAAGAGCTTGTGGCTGGTCAGGCTAAAGATGAGTAAAGTAATTTGTATAACATAATGATTTACTTAGCATATTTTAATTTGAATGTTTTCACTTCCGCTATATTTTAAATAAATTATTATTGCTTCCACTATGTTTTGGTAAACGATTTTCATAATGAATGTAATGAATGGATTTTGACGCTTGGTTTTAGCACTCTGATTATGAAGGATTTAAATTGTTTTACAAAAGTTTTAAATTTTACACATTTTTAAATGCTTATGAAAAACCGGGTCGTCACATGGGTATTCGGCTCTAATCGAGAGTTCTCTTCATGGTGCCAAGTGATCACATATTTTGGTGCCTCCTTGTCATTATACTTTGGCTCCTCTTCAAAACCATCTAGGGACATTCCAGTTGCAAAAAAACAATTAGTTATAAAAGCGATGAACCTTTTGGCTCAGGCTCGGGTGATAGGCCCTTGAGGTGCATCATCCTTCTAGGGTATTTAAGGATTTGCCCTCAAATCTAAAGCTTGATCATCTTCTTCTCCTTTATCCTCCCCCAAATATGGTGATAGATCTTGTACATTGAAAGTAGAGAAAACCCCATACTCTACCAGAAGCTGTAATTGATAAGCATTGTTATTGATGCGTTTGAGAACTTTAAAAAGGTCATCTGCCCTTCGAAGCAACTTGCATTTTCATTGTTTTTAGAAACTGCTCTTTTTATAAGTGTAGTCAAACTAAATCTCTTTCTTCAAAAACCACTTCTTTACGACCCCAATTGGCTTGTCTAGCATAGGCTTCATTCTTCGTTGCAATAGCTTTATTCACTCTTTCATGCAATGTTTTCAATCTTTTGGCCTTTGAGGCTCCATCCTCGTTAACAATTTCTTCATGGGGTAGTGGAATGAGGTCCATTGGTGTGAGGGGATTGAATCCGTATACAACTTCAAATGGTGTGAGCTGAGTTGTGCGGTGCATACTCCAGTTATAGGTGAACTCTATATAAGGCAATTGTAAATCCCAATCTGCTAATCACTTGCTTACAATGGTTCTCAACAATGCTCCCAAAATACGATTTACAACCTCCATTTAACCATCGGTTTGAGGATGTAGGAGGTACTAAAAAGCAACTTAGTTACCAATTTCCTCCAAAGCGTCTTTCAAAAAGATATTAGGAAGTTAGTATCTTGGTCGGAAATGATAGAGCGAGGAACCTCTGTAATACCCCAATTTTTCAAATTGAAAATTTAATAAAGATAAATTAGAAAGTAATTGGAAGTATTCGAACACGTTGGGCCGCATGCGAATGAATGCGGTCGGGTAACGTTTGAACCTATCCAATTTGGTCGACTTTTTGCTCAATTACAGTCGAAGGCACGGAAGCCTTCCCTCAACTGAAATTGCAATTCTGAAGCGGAGAATAATGGATTGAACCGGTTTGGTTCGACTCGTTCAGAAAATAATGGGATGATCGGTTTTTAGTTAAAAGAGAAAAAGAAGTAGGATTTATTGGAATTAAGATATGAGAGGATTAATTGAATATAAAGTAAATGGAATTAAAATAAAATAAGAAATTAAGAGGAGGAGAGGAGTGAACTGGTTCACGCAATGAACCGGTTTGATTGGAAACAAAATGAATCCCTGCAGGCCATTCTAGAAAATGAGAGAACCCGAGAAGAGAGAGAACATATATAAGGGAAGGAGAGGGAGATGAGGGAGATGAAGGGGACCAAGAGCGAGAGTGATGAGCGAGAGAGATGAGCATGTGGGGAGCTCAGGACGATAGGGTTGTGTGTTGTCCGGAGATCGGGCGTGAAGGTTGCTGATGGCGTCGCGGGTCATAGCTTTGGCTCAGGCATCAGGCTTCATAGGATGGATTAGTGTATGGTCATGGTGAGTTGCGATGCTCTGCCATTTTCGAGCGATCCGATGATGCTTGGTGACAATGGATTGGCAACGGCGAAGAGGCAGCGATCGACGAGTTGGATTGGCGATGGCAGGGGGCTGGTGGTTCGAGAGGAATGGCTGGGGTGGCTTGTAGTTCCGTCTGACCCAGTCCTTGCTGGTTCTTGCTCTAGAAGACAACAGCGTGGACGTGCATGTGGAAGGGTGAAGTCAGAGTATGGCTTTGGGACATCTTTGGGTGTCTGTGGCAGAGGCATGGTGAGGAGTGCTTATCTGGTGAGTTAGAATCGCAAACGAAGGGCGAAGCTTGTAGTGAAGTGCTCTCGGGTGAGAAATGGAGACAGGGAGGAGAAATTCTCTCTAGAGAAGTGGAGTTCGAGAACTTTTGCGAGGAGGAGAGGAAAGATGATGTGCCCCAAGGACCGATGACTCGATCTCGAGCCAAGAGGCTCGTTGCTTATCTAACGAATTCTTATTTGTGGGGAATTATAGTTTAATGAAGTTACAGAGGAGCCAACTCATGAAGACATGGAGGTTTTGTATCACGTCCTCACATGGAGCCATGTCTATCATGGAGTTGTTCAAGTTGAGCATAAATGGAAGACATAATACAAGTTTTGGAGATAGATAACACGTTCTAAAAATCTGCTCGTAATTTAACCCCCGAGGTGTACATGGCATTTTTGGCGATCTATTAAACTTCATATAGGAAAGTGCTCTTCATAGCAAATGTAGCTGATATGTAAAGCATGTGGAGTTATACTTGTTTTAAAACATGTGGTAAAATCTGCCAGCTTACGGGTTGCCATCTCCGATTGCTTGCCATATAGAGTCTTGGACTCTATTCAAAGAGAGGGGAGTTCTCTCTCTGGTGATGACCGAGTGTGTCCTCTCGGGTCCTCTGGTGAGTGATTTCTGCAAATTACTTTACGGATAATATTAGGAGTGAATATTCTGTAATTTTGCTGGATGGTTTTCAAGGCTTTGAAGGGCTGAACTGTGTGCTCTCTAGCATTGTGGAATCGGGTGTGGCTTCCTTTTCTCCGCCTGGTTGATAAGTGTTGGGAGTGATGTGCCCAAAAAGCAAATGTAATAGAACAATTTTGTAGTATATGAATAAATTTATATTGATTGATATCATGTTAATATTTTAGATTATATTTTATAAAATTCATAGAAAATTCCTTGATTATTTATGCTAACTTTATATTAACATATATATTGTATATATGTGGAATAAAATATAAAGAGTAACGACCAAAATATGTCCATGACTTATATTTGAAGTATGGAATCTTTAAAGAGTTCATGGCCATAAACATAATTGATCTCATTAAGAATGTATAGTCATTTCCCGACTATATCAATATGAACCTAGCTCTATTGTGAATCTAAATGGAGGGTTAATACATATGTAATGACTATATCAATAGACATTATTTTGAGTAAATATACTCTATAGTTTTGAGAGTGCAACCTAAGTATTTAGTGGAATTACTTTAGAGTTAATAATTATGGTAATTAATATAAAGAGTTTATGTTAATTAACGAAATATTATTGGAGCTTAAAACTATAGGTCCATAGGTCCCCTCGTCACGTTCTATCATTATTCAAATAATAGAAAAAATGAACAAAAAAGATTAAATAACTAATTATTTAATACACTCAATAATAAGTTTATTATTTTTCATTAGAGGAAATAATTGAATTATTGCTTATTCAATTAATTAACAAATATAAAGTAACTTTTGAAAATAGTTTTTAAAATGGATTTTGTCAAATTTAAGTTAATGTCAAATTTGATTTAATGTCATAATGCTAAGTGTTGAGCTATGGCGACAAAACCTTTTGATTTCTATAATATTTTTGTTATAATTGTATGAAATCAATTGTAACTTAAATGAGAAATTTGTAGTGTTTTTCTCTAAATGCCATATTGGCCATTATAGAGCTATACCACTATAAATAAAGGTCCAACCTCATTAGGTTAAGAGGTTGAAATCTTTTAGATTAAGGAATCAATTTTGAGAACAAATTTGTGAGTCTTCTGTGTTGGCATAGAGAAGCATTTTCTAAATCCAAATAGATCGTCTCATATGTTAAGAATATGATCTATCATAAATTGAGTGTGATTTTACTATGTTTATCACACCCACACGTGTTTGTTCGAGATGAGGAGGATTTATTTAATATTAATAAATTAGTTTGTTAAAAATTAAGTAGTTTTAATTAGATAAAACTATTAATTCATATTTATGAATTATGTGAGAAAATAAAATAATGCAAAATTTTAATTGTTAAAAATTTTACATTATTTTGTAAGTGCTAAATAAATTGTTTATTTAGTTTCATTAATTTTATAATTTGATTATAAAATTAATAATCTATATATAAAATAAATTTATTTTGATTTAATATTTTTTTTATATAGATTTAATAGAATATGTAATATTCTATAAAAATCACTATAATTCAAAATAATGAGTTGGAGCAGAGAGTTAGGCATAACTTTCGATGGTTTCCTTTGTTGATACAATAAAGTGAAATTTAAGAGGGGCTCCGAGATAACTTTGTTATCATCCTCCCTACGTAGAGTGTTCACTTAGATCAATACTATGGTTGGTCTCTTAGAGATAGGTTTTATAAAATATATTTTATAGTTGACCATCCTTAAGGTCGCAATTATAAGTTAAGTTTTATAAAATCAAAACGGTGCTATACACTGATGAAAATGTGATAATGTGTTAATCACACTTTGACCAAAACTAATCAATAATTAATAAATTTTGAAAAGATGAAATATTTTGAATAAATTTATTAATAGAAAATATTTTTACCATAAGGAAAAGTATTATGTATCGAGGCAATATAGCATTTGCATTTTATGTAGTGATTTAGCATCCTCATGCATCATTTTTACTTGCCATATTTCTTATGAATTTTATGTTTAATATTAATCTTTATTTATTTATTCATTACAGCATAATGTCTTCTTTTATGATTAATTTACTCGCGATTGAAAAGTTGACTGGCGATAATTTCATCAATTGGAAAAAGAACATGAATATGATGCTTGTGCACAACAACTTGAAGTTTGTCTTGACTGAGAAATGTCCTCCGATCCCTTCTGAAAATGCCTCAAAAGAGGAGAGGGAACTATTCGAGACATGAAAATGAGTAAATGACAAAGCTCGTTGTTATTTACTTGCTTCCATGATAGATGTTCTCAACACAAAATTTGAAAACAGAGACTACTTATGAGATAATAGAGTCTCTTCAGAACATATCTGGTAAAATATCTAACCAAGCCTGTCATGAAGCTATCAAGAAAGTCATGAATAGCAAAATGCGAGCTGATACATCTATTTGAGAGCATGTGTTGATAATGATTAGTACAATTCATGATGCTGAAATTAATGGGGCCCATATTGATGAGGCTGCCTAAGTGGGCATGATTTTAGAAAGTTTGAGCCCACAGTTCTTACAATTCAAGAGCAACTACTTCATAAACAAACTGAGTTACGATAAGACTCAATTGCTCAACGAGCTTACAACCTATAAGTCCACTTCTTCTATAGAGAAGAAGGGAGAACAAATGTTCTTGAGCCCTCCTCTTCTCACTCTTCCTTTAAAAAGTGGAAGAAATTTTAGAAAAAAGGCAAAGGTCCAAGAGCAAATCCAGCAAGTGGTAAAAGGACAACCCCAATAAAAGGAGCAAGACTAACGAGGGAAACAAGAATAGCTCAAGCCAGAAAAAACCCAAAGGAAAATGTTTTCATGATGGAGTTGATGGTCATTGGAAGAGAAACTGTAAAAAGTATCTTAAGGAGTTCAAACAAAAGAAGATAGGTAAATTTGATTTACTTATTATTGAATCTTTTTTAGTTGAGAATGATTTATCACCCTAGATAGTTGATTCAGGTGCAACTAATCATGTTTGTTGTTCTTTACAGATGCTTACTTCCTACCAGAAGCTAGCAGATGGGGAGTTCACTACAAGAGTGGGCAATAGGGCACTAGTTTCAGCTTCAGCAGTGGGAGAAACAAAATTATATTTTCAAAATAAATTTTTATTGTTGAATAATTTTTATTTTGTACCGGGGTTTACTAGAATTCTCATTTCTATTTCTCACTTATTCAATTTCTTTTAATAATAATATTCTTGTTATTTCAAGAAATAGACTAGATATTTGTTCTGGTTTTATGGAAAGTGGACTTTATGGATAAGGCCCATCAATAAATCACTGTTGAATATTGAAATTTTTAAAGTAGAATTGCCTAAGTCCAAGAAACTTAAAATTTCTCATGATGATAACACATATCTTTGGCACCTTTATTTAGGTCATATTAATCTAGATAGAATTAATAGACTTGTGAAGGACGGTCCTTTAAAAGATCTAAATGTTGGATCTTTACCAGTCTGTGAATCTTGTCTTGAGGGAAAAATGACCAAGAGACCTTTTTCTGCAAAGGGCAAAGGGCTCATGAGCCACTTGAACTCATACATTCAAATGTATGTGGCCCTATGACTACTCGGGCTAGAGGTGGTTATGAGTACTTCATCACTTTTATTGATGATTACTCAAGATATAGTTATACTTATCTAATTCAGTTTAAATCAGAAACTTTTAGAAAGTTTCAAGAATTTAAAACTAAAGCTAAAAAACAATTAGATAAATCAATCAAGTGCCTTCGATCAAATCGAGGAGGTGAATACCTTGGTAATGAATTCAAGGATTACTTGTTAGAACATGGGATTATATCTCAACTAACAACACCTGGCACTCCTCAGCAAAATGGTGTTGCTGAGAGGAGAAATAAGACTTTACTTGACATAGTTCGATCCATGATGAGTTACTCTGCACTCCCAAAGTCATTTTGGAGATACACCATATAGATAGCGACTTATATTTTGAATGTGGTACCATCTAAGTCTATTCCTACGACACCTTTAGAGTTATGGAGTGGTCACAAACCTAGTTTGAGACACTTTTGCATATAGGGGTGTCTTGCATATGTGCTAGTAGGGAAGACTGAAAAATTAGAACCTCGATCTGAGGTTTGCATGTTTGTTGGTTATGCAAAAGGCACAAGAGGAGGTTTGTTCTATAGTCCTCAAGATAACAAGGTTTTTATATCGATAAATGCCATATTTCTTGAATATGACTATATGGCAAACTTCAAACCTCAAAGCAAGATTGTCTTGGAGGAAATTCATGGTGGTGAGGTCAGATCAAAAACAACAAAAGTTGTTGTTCTACCTAGTACTCAGAAGATGACTACTTCTAGTCGACCATCATGCCACCTAGACGTAGCAAGAGGATGATGGAATAAATGATCCATTATCATTTAGATGTGCAATGGAAGATGCGGACAAAGAAGCATGGCTTGAAGCTATGAAACTTGAGATGGAATCAATGCATTCCAACTCTGTCTGGGATCTTGTAGATCTACCTGAAGGGTTGAAACTAATAGGATGTAAATGGATCTATAAGAGAAAAAGAGGAGTGAACGGGAATGTAGAGACATTCAAAGCTAGACTTGTAGCTAAGGGTTATACCAAAAGGGACGGAGTTAATTATGAAGAGACATTCTCTCCTGTAGCTATGCCTAAGTCCATTTGTATATTGCTCTCTATTGTTGCTCATTATGATTATAAGATTTGGTAGATTGTCAAGACGGCTTTTCTAAATGGTCATCTTGAATAAATCATTTATATGGAGCAACCAAAGAGTTTCATAAATAAAGATGCACAACAAAATGTTTGTAAGTTAAATAGGTCTATTTATGGACTTAAGCAACCATTTAGGTCATGGTATATGAGATTTGATGAAGCAATCAAATCTTATGGGTTCACACAGTGTCTTAATGAGTCTTGTGTATACAAGCTCATCAATTCTATATGTTGATAATATTTTACTTATTGGGAATAAAGTAGAATTATTATCATATATAAAAGCATGGCTAGCTAAGCAATTTCAAATGAAAGATTTAGGAAATGCAAGCTACATTCTTGGGATTCGTCTAATAAGAGTTCATAAAAATAAAATGTTAGCTTTGTCTCAAACATTGTATATTGAAAAAATGGTTGTCAAATATTCGATGCAAAACTCCAATAAAGCTTATTTACCTTCTAGACATGGAGTTATTCTTTCTAAAAAGCCATGTCCTGACACACCTCAAAAGGAAGAAAATATGAGATGTTACCCCTATGCATCAACTATTGGGAGCTTGATGTATGCTATGTTTTTGCACGAGGCCTGACATATGTTATGCAGTAGGGATGGTAAGCCTATTCCACTCAAATCCAGGATTAGATCATTGGATAGCAATCAAACATATTTTCAAGTATCTAAGGAGAACGAGAAACTATATGCTAGTATATTCTAGTAGCGATTTGATGCCAACTGGATACACAGATTCTGATTTTCAAACTGATACAGATGACCGAAAGTCGATATCTAGATCAGTCTTCACCCTTGGAGGTGGCGCCATAGTTTGGAGAAGTGTAAAACAAGGTGGTGTTTCAGACTCTACTATGGAAGCAGAATACATTGCTGCTTATGAAGCAGTAAAAGAAGCTGTGTGGCTTAGAAAATTTTTTAGTGATTTGGAAGTAGTACCGGATATGGATAAGCCATTGTCTTTGTACTGTGACAATAGTGGTGCAATGGCAAATGCTAAAGAACCTAGATGTCACAAAAAAACAAAGCATATAGAGAGAAAATATCATGTGAAAAGAGATAGTGCAACATGGAGACGTGACTATTATGAAGAATCCATCAGTTGAGAATCTTGTTGGTCCCTTCACTAAGACATTACCTGCAAAATGTTTTGAGAAACATCTAGAGTGCTTAAGGATTAGAGACATGTCTCAAATGCTTTAGGGCAAGTGGGAGATTGTTGGGAGTAATGTGCCCAACAAGCAAATGTAATAGAACAATTTTATATTATATGAATAAATTTATATTGATTGATATTATGTTAACATTTTAGATTATGTTTTATAAAATTTATAGAAAATTCCTTGGTTATTTATGCTAACTTTATATTAACATATATATTATATATATGTGGGATAAAATATAAAGAGTAATAACCAAAATATGTCCATGACTTATATTTGAAGTATGGAATCTTCAAATAGTTTATAGTCATAAACATAGTTTATCTCATTAAGAATGTGTAATCATATCCCGACTATATATGTAGTGACATAAGATAAATATGTTTTATATAATATGATTATATAGCACTAGACCACATGAAATTATATTTTTCAAATAATTTTTGTTAAATATAGAATAATTAATTTTATCATAATGATGGTCATATATGGATGATCTTAATTCGTTGTAACAAACTCTTATTTTATTTTAATTTATTCTTTGATTTACTCGGTAAAGTTTTGTACGAGTTATGATTCATATATCTTGTATATTGGCAGTGAATTAAAATGAATAGTTGGAAATATTAATATCGATACAATGAAATCCATTTCTATAGATTCCCTTATTTGTTATTTCAAGGATCGAATAATTAGCACACAATTCATAATCATTATGAATTAATTATTCAATCAAAAACTAATGTGTAATGTCCGGGGTATTTAAATTTGTGTAATTATTGAATTTGGTTATTGGCATTTTATATAGTATTGAAATTTAGATATATGAATATATAGGGTAAGAAGATTTAAAGAAATTGTAGAAAATTAAACAAAAATTAAAGAAGGAGTGGGCGGTCGATCTCGGCAGTCGATCGCATCCTAGGCGATCGACCAACACGATCAACCGATGTTACAATGAATAAATTTTGCCGAATGTTCAATGAAAGGGTTGTCGATCATCCTACAGGTGAATCGATCAACCGCCATAAATTTTTAACGTTTGGAAGCAATATTTGATCGCCAGAAATGCTGAACGTTCGGCTTTTGACGTTCTAGTGACGTTTAAAGTCTCTCGACGCTTTGTCTTCAAGGAGTGACTGAAGAGTCATTGAGATGCATTATAAATAGGACGTGCAGATGGAAGTTTTTTCGCAGGAAAAACTGGAGAGGGAGAGGGTTCGACTCTGTGAGATTCTTTGAGAGTGTTGTCGATGGGAAGGATTATTATCAAAAGGAAAAGGAAAGCTATATGAGGTAAGGAATATTGCGTGTGATTTGTCTGTAAGGACCTACATCGCAAAAGTAGGAAGTTTCCATGTTTTTGTATGTTGTAGTTTACGGTTTTGCTCTCTTGAGATTGAAGTTCAATAGATAAGATAGTTTTATTGCATGAATAAGATGATGTTGCTTCTATTATTATGCTTTAGAGAATAGACTCTGTGATAGAACCATCATTCTGTAGGATTTTATCGATGAATTATAGTGGTAGAAATAATTCTCTGTTAGTATTGTTCAGTCAATTACTTGCAAATTGTTATAGTAGAGTAATCACAAAGAATTTCAAATTATATTATACAGAGACTCCTATAATTGTATGCTTTATAATTATTTAGGTTTAGTAAATTTATGAAAATTTACAAAGGAATAAAATGAAGTATTTTTACATTCAATTTTGTCAGCTAGTTCAGGGTTTAAATTGTGATATTTCCTAAATAATAAACTAAACTTTAAATTAGAGTATGTACACTTGGTGAATACTTGGTGATTAAATAAATTGTTTAAAATCATTATTCATTGCATGAATTTTAAAAAATTAGATATTAGTTGGCAAATTTAGAAGAATGAGTATATTACATAGACATAGAGAAATAGTAGCATGATGAAACGTGTTTAGTATTTAAATTTGAAGCATAGTAATTGTTTTTAGTTATTTGTAGTATTGTTTGCGATATATGAACTGTTGTGTGTGACATTCATATAGTTATGTTAATAGGATGTACGTCATGCATTTCATGAGCTAATAATGAAGATAATAACGGTGTTTTCTACGTAGATTCAGAGACTTAAGAGGTTGCTCACATGTAGAAAATAGCTCGTTTGAGTAAGTTCGAAGACTGAAGAGGTTGCTCTTACTCAACGAGTGGTAAGTTTAGAGACTAGAGAGGTTGCTCTCACCCAAATGATAATGAATGTAAATGTAGGTGGGTATGTTTTTACTGAGTATGGAGACTGAAGATGTTGCTCTCATGTAAAAACAAATTCAAATGGTGAGTTTGTAGACTAAAGAGGTTGCTCATACTCAACTTACAAACGTATCATACTTAATCATGTAGAATTGTCCTAGAGGATAAAGTTGCATTTCATTTTATATTTCTTACTGGAAATAGGCTCATTATTCTTCCTGTGATGTAGGTATGAATGGTGAGCCGGTCGAAGTGAACGTGCAAGGAGTGTGACATGATACGAGCTTGTGTTACCATGTGTGAAATGACCTTGGGGGTTATGGCTCTAAATGAGTAAAAATTATTTTAAATGCATAAAGACTTTGTTATGAATTTCAAGTGTTTATTTATGTTATTTTTGTAAGATAGTTTTATTTTTTATTTCTGCGAAACATACTCTGATGATCTTCAATTAAGTATATTTTAAATGAGATTTTAAAATGTTCAAAATTTTACAAAAAATTCAAAAATTGAAATGGGATGTTACAATTATGGTATCAGAGCATAATCGGGTCTAATGTTGTTATGTAAACTACTAGTAACACGAGATCGGTCATGACATACTTCTTCAACTGTATGTGTTTTAATTACGTTGCTTTATTTCATTAATTGTATGAATTGTTCTATTAGTGTAGAAGTGATATGTTAGTATAAATTACTTGTAGATATTTTTGTTAGTAATTTTTATAAAATATTGTGGGATAGATAATTAAGTAAGCTTTCTCTAGAATAATTAGCTTAAAGTTTAATTAGGAACATTAACTATAAAATAGTGCATTATAAGTACCCCTTTTTCCTAATGAACTTAAATGATTCCTAATGTATATTCCCTACGACAATTAGTTAGCATTTTGAAATAAATAATATTGGGCCGAAACAATATTATTATAGGATAATAGGATGGGATGAAGAACTAGAGAAAATGTTCAAGCCAATATCGAGAATGATAACAATATCAATGACAATGGAGCTGTTGGATATGAGAACAACATTAGTCAAGAAAGAAATGCACTGCGCGATGGCAGAAATGATGTTTTGTATCGTTTGACAACAATTATGGAATGCCTTACGGATTAAAAAAAAATCAGAATGGGAATCAACGACATTTGATAGCTCCGGTCGAAGCGGGTTGGGAGAATTTTAGGAGACTCAAACCTCCATGCTTCAATGGAATTATGGCTGATGCCGTTTGTACGGAGGAGTGAATTCGGTCTTTAGAAGACATGTTTGAATACACAAGGATTAGGGAGACCGAGAAGGTTTCGTGTGCCACGTACCTGCTAACTTAAGATGCAAGGTTTTGGTGGGATACTGTTAAGGTGGCACATGATATTCGAGCTTTAACAAGGGATCAATTTAAGGAGATCTTCTATGACAAATACTTCAAGCAGATTGTATGATCAAAGAAGTTACTGGAGTTTGTTCTATTGCGCCAAACTGGATGTGTATCTGAGTATGTGAGGAAGTTAGAAGCACACTCGCAGTTTGTGTCTCATCTGGTGGCAAACAATAAACACAAGGTCCATCAGTTTGTTCATGGACTAAGAGTTGAAATTCTTAGGGGAGTTAAGATTTCTGGTACTCAAGGTGTCCCTTATTCAAAGATTGTTGCTAAGGCATTAGAAGTTGAGGATGCTGAGTTAATAGTGGCTCAACAGCGTGAGGGGAATCAAAAATTTTGTAAGAATGCTGTTAATGAACAACAAAAGAGTGGACCCATGATAAACAAAGGGACAAAAAGGGCTTTAGAACATGAAGCGCAATAGATCAAGGATAAACGTTCAATGAATATGACAACCAGTGCCCCACCTAATATGAGGACCCAACAATTTACCCAAAGTTTGAACTGCAAGAAGAACCATTTTGGGGAATACAGAGTGGGTACTAGTAGGTGTTTTAGGTGTGGGAAATCTACACATATTGCAAGATTTTTTTTAGCGGGAGTTGGTGGATCTGGTGGTGTGACACCAAGAGTCTTTTCCCTATATGGTGAGGAGGTACTTGAAGTAAAAATGGATGAAATGCAGGGAAGGACCAACCTACTATGGTGTTAGGTACACCTTATGATTGAAATTAGTAGATATATAATTCCTAGGAAAGAGAAGTAGTAATTAGTAATGTCATGTCAATTCGTTAATGTCAGGAATGATTGACATTAACAATATAGCGATGTATGTTTTATCTGATTCCGGTGCTACTCATTCCTTCATTTCAAAAGAATTTAGTACAAGGATAAATTGTTCCCCCGAATTAGAAGAAAGTAATAATCTCGTCCTCCTACCCTCCAAGGAACACCTAATTACAAATGGAATCCTAAGGGCTTATGCCATAAAAATAAACAATCAAACTTTCTATGTCGATCTGATTGTAATGGACATGAAGGGATATGATATTATCTTGGATATTAATTGGTTATCCCAACAATAAGCAATAATTAATTGTAGAAGAAGAGAAGTATTGTTTTTCTCTCATGATGGTGAACAACATACGTTTATTGGAGTCAAGGAAAAAGGAAGATTCATTATGATCTCCGCAATTAAGGCTGACCAGTTAATGAAGAATGCAGATGAAGGGTTTCTTGTTAATATATTGGATACAACGGTTGCATCAAAAATAAGGATGGATGAGATTCCCATTGTTCAAGACTTTCCGGATGTTTTTCTAGACCAACTTCCTGGATTACCTCCGGATCGGGAAATAGAATTTGTGATTGACCTTCACCCTAGAACAGAACCGATTTCAAAGAATCCATATAGAATGGCCCCAGCTAAATTAAGAGAATTAAAGGTCCAACTTGAGGAGTTAATCAATAATAGGTTCATTCGTCTCAGTTTTTCACCATGGAGAGCACCGGTGCTATTTGTAAAGAAGAAAAAGGGATTGATGAGGATGTGTATCAATTATCATTAGTTAAACAAAGTAACTATTAGGAATCGATATCCTCTTCCTTGTATTGACAATTTGTTCAATCAATTGTAAGGAGCTTGTGTATTTTCAAAGATCGACCTCCGATCCGAATACTACCAATTGAAGGTTAAGCAGGATGATATTCCTAAGAGAGCATTCAGGACGAGATATGGACACTATGAGTTTTTGGTTATGCCATTTGGATTGACTAATGCCCAGGTGGTATTTATGGATTTAATGAACCAGGTCTTTAGTGAGTAGTTAGATAAATTCATCATTGTGTTTATTGATGACATACTAATTTACTTGTGCTCTGAGGAGGAACATAGAGAGCATTTAAGGATTTCTCTGTCTATATTTGCGAGACATAAGTTGCATGCAAAGTTCTCTAAATGCGATTTCATGTTAAGTAAAGTGATTTTCTCGTTCACATAATTTCTAAAAATGGTGTTGAAGTAGACCCTGTAAAGATTCAGGCAGTAGTTGAATGGTCACAACGAAAGAATGTGGGAGAAGTAAGAAGCTTTCTTGGTCTAGCGGGGTATTACAGGAGATTTATAAATGGATTTTGAAGAATTGCACTACACCTAACGGGTTTGACAAAGAAAAATGCATGGTTTTGGTGGACGGATGAATGTGAGAAGAGTTTTCATAAGCTAAAACATTTTCTAACTTCAGCTCCCGTCTTGTCCTTGCTTGTTGATGATGGTAACTTCTGCATCTATTGCGACGCTTCTAAAAATGGATTGGGCGCCGTACTTATGCAAAATAGGAAAGTAGTTGCATATACCTCTAGAGAGTTGAAACTGTACGAGGCAATCCCACACATGATTTGGAGCTTGCTGCAGTCTTATTCTCTCTTAAGATATAGAGACACTATCTCTATGGATAGCGATGCAAAATCTTTTTGGAACATAAGAGTTTAAAGTACATCTTCACTCAAAAGGAATTGAATATGAGACAACGATGGTGGTTCTAAT
This sequence comes from Begonia loranthoides, assembly GCA_022433065.1. Lineage (NCBI taxonomy): Eukaryota > Viridiplantae > Streptophyta > Magnoliopsida > Cucurbitales > Begoniaceae > Begonia > Begonia loranthoides. Next base: position 29,159,686 of record CM039478.1, read on the forward strand.
TGGTGAAGGACTATGACTGTGAAATTAGGGGATGTGGTGGCTGACGCTCTTACTAGAAAGATGGCCGTTATGAATGTGGTACATGAGTAAATACTGGATGAAATCTGCTCGGATATTCAAAGTCTGAATATGCAATTGGTTACTACACAGTTAACTACTCTTTTGTCCACTTTGACATTGAGGCCTTTGTTATTTGAAATGATTAAAGATGCTCAAATTGAGGATAAAATGTGTGAAGAGTTTAAGTTAAACCCCACTCTTGAGAAAAATCAATATTACTCCATATCTGGTGATGGAATCGGGAAATTTAAAGGTAGATGGTATGTACCAGGAAAGTCATAATTTCGATTAGCAATCCTAAGAGAAGCTCATTCCTTAAGTTTTTTTATCCATCATGGCTGTAATAAGATGTATAAGGACCTCAAGTCACATTATTACTGGCCTGTAATGAAATACAATATAGCACAATATGTCGCCTTGTGTCATGTATATCAATGGGTGATAGCAGAACATCAAAGACCTGGTGGAATGTTACAACCAATGCCTATACCTGAATGGAAATGGGTACATGTCACTATGGACTTCGTCTCAAGTCTACCCAAGATTATAAGAGGGCATGATACAATCTGGGTGATTGTCGATAGGCTAACCAATGTCTCTCACTTCTTATCGGTAGCTATGACTTATAAAATTGATCAATTTGCCAGGCTGTATGTTAAAGAGATTGTACGCCTACATGGTGTGGCTGTATCAATTGATCTGACCGAGATACGAGATTTACCTCCACATTTTGAAAAAGTTTAAATAAGGCTATGGGTACGGAGTTGAAGTTTATTACAGCTTTCCATCCTCAGATTGATGGACAAACCGAACGAACGATTCAGATATTTGAGGATATGTTAAGCGCATATTTGTTGGAATTTCATGTTGGATGGGGAAGAATGCTGCCATTAGTTGAATTCACCTACAGCAATAACTATCAAGCTACAATTGGAATGGCACCTTTTGAGGCCTTGTACGGATGAAAGTGTAGATCTCCTTTGCATTAAGATGAGGTCGGTGAAGCAGAGTTCTACGGACCAGATATGATATGACAAACTAAGGAATCTAATGCGATCATTCGTCAAAGGATGTTGGCCGCTCAAAGTCTCCTGAAGAGTTAAGCTGATAATCGTCGTTGAGAATTAGAATTTGAAGGAGACTTAGTATTTCTTAAAATATCGCCATTTAAGGGAGTTATGAGATTTGGGAAGAAAGGAAAGTTGAGTCCACAATATGTTGGTCCATTTCCTATTACAAAAAGGATAGGGAAAATGGCATATCAGTTACAAATCCCAGCTTCTTTGGATGTAGTACATAATATATTCCATATGTCTATGTTAAGGAATTGTCTAGCAAATCTAGTTCACGTGGATTGAGGAGCATGTTATTCTTCAACCAAATTTAAGTTATGATGAAAAGCCAGTACGGATTTTAGATTCAAGAATTAAAGAGTTAAGGCACAAGAAAATTCGACTCGTCAAGTTATGACCATGAATTGTTTCAGTAGCCGAAATTTGGAGGACAAAATTTTTAATAAGGAGGGGAGGATGTAATGTCTAGAGTATTTAAATTTGTATAAAGTATTAGAACTTAGATATATGAATATATAGGGTAAGAAGATTTAAATAAATTGTAGAAAATTAAACAAAAATTAAAGAAGGAATGGGCGGTAAATCGCATCCTAGGCGATCAACCGACGCGATCAACAGGTGTTTGAAGGAATAAATTTTGGCAAACGTTCAATGAAAGGGTGGTCAATTTCCTTCAGCTAAATCGATCAAC
>CM039478.1:29161796-29200333 GCA_022433065.1 Begonia loranthoides
CAAAAGGCACTCTGATGTTATTTTAAAAAGAGATTTCCGTAGCTTTACAAAATTTTTAAATTTCACGTATTTTTAAAGGTAAATGAAAAGTCGGGTCGTTACAATTGGTATCAGAGCAAATTTGTTTTGCCTTACTGCGCTCTAAAACCGAGATCTGGTTCGCTTTGCTGAGTAAAACAATTTTGAAAATGTCAAACTGATATTGTAGCCTGCCAACCAGCACAAGCCTTGATGTGGAAAATTCTTCATCCACTGTAAGTATATTCCCTAATACCTTATTAATACATGATTCCTTATCCTATATGTTGTGAATGCATTGTTAGGAGATAACATTGAGAGAGGGGCGAGGAGCAAGAACGAGGTAGTTAAATAGTTGCTAGAAGACATGGAGAGCCAGTTCCAACTTATTGAAGACCTAGTGAGTGGATTTAGGACATCCAACTGGCAACTTGTGGAAGACATGCTGTCACTGGCAGTAGAGAAAGGAGAACCAAGCACTACGAGTGATAAAGAGACCTTTAGAGGACGGTGTGCAGCGGGAGGATGGAAAGTGCCTTCATGTAGACGATATCACTGAAGGGACCACAATTACGTCACCACGGAAAGAGCTATGTTCGCAGTGTGCCAAGATTCACTCTGGTGTGTGCTTGGTGGGGTCGGGGCTATGTTTTTATGCAAAAGGTCGGGAAACGTTGCTCGAAACTGTCCCGACCGGTCTGAAGGAAGGAAGAAGGAGTTGTTCGACCTATATTATGGGGATTAGAGCAAGTAGACTTAGAGGTAGCTAAGTATGTATTTTGTTGTATTTTGGGATGGTACACTCCTTGATGTATTTTGAATGGGGAATTTTGGAATGTGTTTGGTTGTACAACTAGGGATGCCTTAGAGACTTGTTCATAAATGATAAATGAGTGAACTTTCTAGAACGGATTGAGATTTTGTTTCAGGATTCATAGCTTTGGGAGAGTGAAGAAACAAGGGAGACTCTGCTCAACCTTTTTTTTTTAAAAAAAATAGGGAAGAGCTGATAAGTGGAAGAAAGATCTCGCGAGAGTTAGATCAACTAGATAGTTAAATGAGGTCGCCAAGGTTACGAGAAGAACATTAAAGATTAAACCAACGTAGGGGAATGAGATTCGACTAGCCAAGTTATTGCTCGCTAAGTATAGACCTTGAGGGAGAATTAAGAGAATAAGGTTTGGACTTCTATGGAGTGTAATTGGAAGAGGAACCTGTTGGATTTTAGGTGAAGTTGATTTCCTATATAGACTAGGTTTGAGGAGCTTTGGGGGAAATCTAGTCTATTGGTATGACCAACTTGGACTTGATGGCATTTTCCAACATGAGGTACCCTATGTCCGTAGCATTGGACTTAAGTATTGGTTTAAGTATTGGACTTGGAGAAGTCGAATGGATAATAGGACTTGTTTTACGCTTTCGCAACGTTTTAAACAAACGAATTTATTTACGCTTCCGCAACATTTGAAATAAATGATTTTTATAACGCTTCCACATTTCTTTTATTAATGGGATTTTCAATACGAGTTTAACGAAAGGATAGTACCGGTCCGGTTTTGTTGTGCTCTAATCTGTTATTTTTAGAGATTTTGAAAAGTCCAAATTTTTACGCATTTTAAAGGATTTATGAAAAATTGGGTCGTTACGTGGAGTGCAATGACCCGAATTTTCATACATTTTAAAATGCGTTAAATTTTGAGAAAACATGTCAGAGCGCGCCTAATTCGGACCGCTACCAACCGTTCGTAAAAACTCATTATAAAAATCGTTTATTTAATAGAAAATGCGGAAGCATTAAAATCATGTATTTTAAAATACTGCAGAAAGGTAAATAAATTTCATTTGAGAAATGAAATACTAAACAATTGATACCAATTAGAAAACTTTATTTACTTTACATTACAACCAGGTTATTTCTGACTTTTCGTAACCTGGCCAACCGCAAGCTCGCACGTGCAAATCTCTCATCCACTGCTTCTAATCTGATGCTATCTTCTCCTGCGAGTACCTACACCACGAGTAAACTGTAAGCCTGAAAATGCTTACTAAGGAAAGGGTTAACAATAAAACTGAATTTAATACAAAACAATTCCACTAATTAACTAAACAAGGAAGTAATAGCCTAATGTTATCTAAGGAATATTAACTAACAACAAAGGTAATAACATAACCTAACAGAAATCACAGAGCTAACAATCAAAGAGAATATCAATGAATCTACACTAACAAACAGTCCAGGAAATCATCTAGGAATATACAAAAATAACACATTCGATGAAAATATCAAGCAGCCAAGGATTCGACAGGGAATTCACAAACAGGGAAACTAATGACAGAAATCATCAAACCATAACTCAACGCACGCACACATACTCGTGGGTAGGGCTTAGATGGCCGACACTACCCGATCCTTACTATCGACCAAGATACACAAACATGGATAGCACTCCATTTCCTACGGCTTCTCCAACTCCTGGACAGAAGCTCACACCCGCGGACAGCAGTACCAACACTCCAGAGAGCTCCGCTTCCCCCTCCAGAGAGCTTCGCTTCCCCCTCCAGAGAGCTCTGCACAATCCCATCCTTGCATCGGCCATTTCTCTTTTTAATCATAGCAGCAGACGAGCTAGGCACCCAGAACACTCGAGACATCCACGCCATTCCCTACTGTTGGTTTCGTCACCCCTCCATGCCTCTACATGTCCTTGCTGTCGGCTTCCAGCACAACGAACCAGCCACTGAGAGCCGGTTCGATCCCAAACGACAAGCTAGACCAAGGCCTTCGGCCTGTCCAACTTGAACCCGAGCCACGCCCGTGAACCGAGGGTCACGCCAGTGCTCCCCCGCAAAGACACTGAGCCCAAACGCCCCTGCCACTGCCAACCATCCCGTCGAACGTCGAGGTCCGAGCACCCCTGAATCACCGCCGGAAAACACCGCAGCAGAAGTCCCGATTCGCCCCGCAGAAAACGCCCAAATAGTGCTCTAGCCGCAACCTGTGTCGTTGCCGCCGTAGCACCCTGGAGTCGCACACCGTCGAAAGTCCGCCTCGTCACCTCGCTCGCTCACCGACTGTCTCCCTCATCGCTCGTCGTCCCTCCCTCTGTCTCGTTCTGTCTCTGTTCTGCCCGAGAAACGCACAAACACAGAATGGCCTTTGGCCATTCTGTGTTTTAATAAGCAGAACCGGTTCGGTTCTTGCTGAACTGGTTCAGTCCACTCCAAAACATAATCCCTTTTATCAAATTACCCACTTAGTTAATTAAATTACCTCCAATTTATTCATTTACTCTAAAATACCCCTTTTATTAATTGCTCACTTACACCTATAAATTTATCCATAAATTTATAATATCCCCTATGAATTTAATTTAGCAAATTAAATTCAATTTATTCTTTATTACTAAAATACCCCTAGGCCTAACGTTCATAATACGCCCTGTGATATACCGATAATTAAGAATATCAGGGTATTACATACTTCCCACCTTATATAAATTTCGTCCTTGAAATTTTTCCCTTAACGATCGCTATCTACCCGTCCAAACCCTTTGCTAGCTACCCGATTGGTGTTCTTAGCTGACCCTAGGCTTCGACTTTATCCCTCTCGGACTGACGTTTGCCTAACTCTAGCTAATAATAGATCGGCTTGACGATGTCCAAACTCATCTCTTCGCACCAAAGTCTATCCAACTATCAAACTTACTCTTCCACACTTCCGCTGCGCTACTCTATTACCCATTTACCCCTCTTAGGTTTCTAACCCATTTGTGCTTCCCAGTTTGTGTGTGAATAACAGTTTCCGTTCCCGTTCCTGTATCCATTCCCAGAAATCACTCTGGTAACTTCGTTTCCATTTTCATCTCCGTTCCTATTCCCGTTTCGATTATGTTTCTATTCTCGGTTTTGATTCCCGTGATCGTACGCATTCTCGTATCCATTTCTTTGTTTGCTTCCATCTCTGGAAATTTTGTCTTCGTTTTCGTTTCCGCTTCCATGTTTGGAAATTTCGTTTCCGTTTCTGTTTTCGCTTCCATTTCTGGAAACTTTGTCTCCGTTTCCGTTTCAACTTCCATTTCTGGAAAGTTCGTCTCCGTTTCCGTTTCAACTTCCAATTCAAGAAACTTCGTCTCCGTTTCAGTTTCCGTGCTCATACCGTTTCCGTCTCCGTTTCAGTTATCCAAGGTTTTTGTTTCTGTTCCCGTTTCCAATTCAGTTTATGTGCTCGTTTGTGAAAAGGTTCGACTAGTTCCCTAGCCTACAACACTTAATCCTATTGGCCCTTACTATTCGGTCTACCCTTTATCTAACCGTTGTATCCTCTCATCTTTTCTTACACTTTTATCTTTTACGCTTTAATTTGTCGGTATAATTTGCTTTTTCTGTTTGCAACCTCTGGTATAGCAGCGATGGCATAGTCTGAAAGCTTGCTAACCATTGGCCGTTTGTTTTACCTCCAATATAGTAGCAATGGCATAGTCCGAAAGACTGCTAATCATTGGCCGTTATGTGTGTCCCGACACGTCCAGGGACTGTCCCTGCATAGTCCAAGGACATTGCAACCGATATGAGTAGCAAGGGCATAGTCTGAAAACTTGCTAGTGACGATAGCATAGTCCGAAAGCTCGCTAGCGACCATGTCCACAAAGGACTTGTCCACGAAGGACTTAACGGCCTCACATCATATCGTTGCCGTTTTCTTAATTCACTTTTTATCATTTACTGTTTTACTTCGCTTTTTACCATTCATCAATTCACTCTCGTTGCTCGTGATGCATTCGTCGTTTGTGCCACAAATTATGCATAACTCTACCTAGGTGCACCCACTTAACTATCTGACTTCGTTTAACCCTACGTCCCTTCCTCTTATTTCCCCGTTCATCTAATCTACGTCCTTCCTACTATTTCCCCGTTCTATTTTTTTTTTCCAAAAATTTGGCAGAGTCTCCCTTGTTTTTAGACTCCCCCAAAGCTAAATACCCTGCATAAAAGTCCCAAACAATTCCAGCATGGTCTATTCTCTATTATGTACTATCATTTACAACTCATTCTCTACGATAATTGCTTCTCGTTACAAAATGATCTTAACTAAAGAAATAATTTAAAGCGATCAAATTAAAGTAATAGAGATCAAATCAATATACAAGCGATTAAAGTACTTACAGTTGATGAAAGATTTCCACATCGAGGCTTGTGTTGGTGAAGGCTACATTATCAATTTAACTTCTACAAAATCGTTTTAAAAATAATTACTTCGCAAAATTGTATCAGAGCTCTTTTAAAATGAAGTAAAACAAAACAAGTGAGTTGTAGACCTAGTTTTAAAAACGATATCAGAGCAGTTCAAAAAAATCATTTTTAAAAACCCCTTGCTCTGATACCAATTGTAACGACCCGGATTTTCATACATTTAAAAATGTGTTAAATTTTGAGAAAACGTGTCAGAGCGCGCCTAATCCTGATCGCTACCAACCGTTCGTAAAAACTCGTTATAAAAGTTGTTTATTTAATAGAAAATGCGGAAGCGATAAAATCATGTATTTTAAAATACTGCGAAAGCATAAATAAATTTCATTTGAGAAATGAAATACTAAACAATTGATTACAATTAGAAAACTTTATTTACTTTACATTACAACCTAGTTATTTCTTACTTTTGGTAAGCTGGCCAACCACAAGCTTGCGCATGCAAATCCCTCATCCACTGCTTCTAATCTGACACTATCTTCTCCTACAAGTACCAACACCACAAGTAAACTGTAAGCCTAAAACGGATTAGTAAGGAAAAGTTTACAATAAAACAAAATTTAAATACTAAACAATTCAACTAATTAACTAAACAAGGAAGTAATAGCCTAATGTTATCACATGAATATAATCTAACAATAAAGGGAATTACAAAACCTAACAGAAATCATAGAGCTAACAATCACAGAAAGTATCAATGAATCTACACTAGCAAACAGTCTCGGAAATCAACCAGGAAAATACAAAAATAACACATTCAATGAAAATATGAAGCAGCCAAGGATTCGACAGGGAATTCACAAACAGGGAAACTAACGACAGAAATCATCAAACCATAACTCAACGCACGCACACATAATCGTGGGTAGGGCTTAGACGACCGACACTACCCGATCCTTACCATTGTCGAAGATAGACAAACACGGACAGCACTCCATTTCTTCCAGCTTCTCTAACTCCTGGACAGCACCCATGGACAGCAGCACCAATGCTCTAGAGAGCTCCGCTTCCCCCACTAGAGAGCTCTGCACAATCCCCTCCTTGTGTCAGCCATTTCTCTTTTTAATCATAGCAGCAGACGGCCCAGACACCCAGAACACCATAGCCATCCATGCTATTACCTACTGTCAGTTTCGTCACCCCTCCATGCCTCTACATGTCCTTGCTGTTAGCTTCCAGCACAATGAACCAGCCACTAAGAGCTGGTTCGATCCCAAACGACAAGCTAGACCAAGGCCTTCGGTCAATCCAGCTTGAACCCGAGCCACGCCCGCGGACCGAGAGCCACACCAGCGCTCCCTCGCGAAGATGCCATGATCAAACGCCCCAGCCACGCCAACCATCCCGTCGAAAGCCGAGCTTCGAGCACCCCTGTATTACCACTAGAAAATGCCGCAACAAAAGTCCTGATTCGCCCAGCAGAAAATGCCCAAACCGGGCCCTAGCCGCGACCGGTGTCGTCGCCGCCGTAGCACGCCTGGAGTCGCACACCGTCGAAAGCCCGCCTCATCACCTCGCTCACTCATCGGCGCATCTCCCTCATCGTTCATCGTCCCTCCCTCTCTCTCGTTCTGTCTATGTTCTGCCTGCGAAACTCACGAACACATAATGGCCTTTGGCCATTCTGTGTTTTAATAAGCTAAACCGGTTCGGTTCTTACTGAACCGGTTCAGTCCACTCCAAAACATAATCCCTTTTATTAAATTACCCACTTACTTAATTAAATTACCTCCAATTTATTCATTTACTCTAAAATACCCCTTTTATTTAATTACTCACTTACACCTCTAACTTTATCCATAAATTTATAATATCTCCCTATTGATTTAATTTAGCAAATTAAATCCAATTTATTCCTTATTACTAAAATACCTCTAGGCCTAACGCTCCTAATATGCCCTGTAATATACCAATAATTAAAAATATCGTGGTATTACATGGAGGGTCACAACGGTCTACTTAAATACCAGTCTCCTAGATAGAACTTACTTACACAGTACATTTACACCACTAATAATATTTCCAAATTAATGTGAACTAATATTTCTAACTTAATAGTGCGATAATAATAACGATAAAACTAATTCTATAAATTTGAGGACAGAAACGTTACTGATAAAATCCAGGAGGCATCCCCTCCCCAATATTTCTCCCGTTGAAGATTCTGCCTATTTTTTCACTCTTTTCTTTAATTTCCTTCTCACTAATTTTCTCCACAATTTCTTCCTCACTTCTCTTCACTTCTCTTTCCCCTCACAAATTCCCTTCCTTTCCTTCCTCCTTCTCCTTCTCTTTCTCTCCTTCCTCCTCTCCTTTCTCTCCTCTCATTGATGTTTTTCTCATTCAGCAAGGAGTGCCTATTTATAAGCATTTTGAAGGCTGGAAATTTAGCCATGTCTGGAGAAGTTAGTCAGAAATTAGGTGCAACATTTTTTGCAAACAATTATGTCGGCATTCAGTGAGTCCGGTCGATATTTATGCAACCGCTTGTGGAATGGCGACCTTTCTTACGTAAAATCCATGTCGTCCACGCCCGCGGCAAATCCAACTTCTCGCAGAATTATGTGAGTCTGGTCGAGTCCTCTTATCGACTGTAACCTAAGAAGCGACCGCAGTCAAAAATATCAGCATGCAACCGTACCAACGTAAATCATGCAGCCGCATAATTATCCGCAATATCATCCGTTCCTACTGAAAACAGAATTTCTTTGCGACAGGTGAAACTGTCCGAGCATATCAACCTCACCCACATGAAGAAGCTATCATCTGCTCCCACATGAACCCTTGCTTCTCCAAACGTCGCCACATCACTTAACTATTTAATCCATTAATTTATTTTAATTTCTTAATTCATTTAATCAATTCCAATTCTACTCATTTCCATCAAATAATTATCCTATAAATATTCATATCCAATTTACACCAAATTAATTTCCTGATTATTTTAACTTAATTCCGTTACAGGAAATTGGTATATTACATCTCATGAGAAAATCATTCCAAAATCTCCAAAATTCATAAATAATATATTTTTTAGCCCAATAAAATTCTAGGGTATAACATTTCTCCCTCCTTATATAAATTTCGTTCTCAAAATTTGTTCAACGTATACATTTAACCATTAATGCTCGTATCATAAAACACCCAAATATATTTTGATATTCTACTTTCCCACAAAACTTCCAAAGAATTTCTCCAATTATGCATTTGTAATGTCCCATGACTTAACAAAACCCTAAATCACATATCTAGATCCTTCAATCGTTATTGACAATTGTTACAAGAGAAAAGTAGTTACCCAATTTCTTCTTTTCCAATATGCAGCGTGTAGCAAAGTCTTGCAACATGACCAACTTTATTGTATCAAAACATTTCCTAAATCCATCCATTCCACTTTCTTCCTTATTATCCAATACTTCCAAAGGAAAACTTATGTATCTATATTCATTTTTAATCCTTAACATGGCCTAATACACTAATTTAACGATTCCGCATACGATACCATAAGATACGTATACAACATATTACATTTTCCATAATAGTATATATTTGTAATTCCATCATTTCTTGCTCCTTTAACTAAGTCTGGATGATCTTTCACTTATAATACATCTAAAACATTGCTCCAAGTCCGTAAAACATCTTATGAAAGATTTATTTTACGCTAATGACATTACTAAGATTTTGAAGGTTCAATATTTTTTCTTTAAAATGTTGTGTCTCCTTAAATATGTTTCTCATTTCATTGTAACTCATCATTAATGAGAAATCTCTTTGATCTTCGTACTTCGGCTTGGTCTTTCATCTGCCATTGAGATTGAATGCCTTTACTAATTTCTTATTACTCTCCTTGAATTCCATTACTAGATACTTGCCAAGCGTAGTCTTCTGATAACATTTTCTTACTCATCGTCCTTATTGAACACATATACTCTTCACCGTTTGTGCTTACACATACTTTCCATTTAAACCCATCCTCAAAGCTTGTGGGATCATAAATGTCATCCTTGAAATATGACGGCTCTAGCCATCGAAACCTACTTAAATCTTTGGGAGCCGTCAACCACTGTTTTCTCCGTTCTTTTAATTCTCTACTCCGTTCCATAAATTGAATTAGACGTTCCAATATTTCCATTAATCTATTGATGATTTCATCTCTAGGGTCCTTATTCTGTTTCATCTCTCTTACCAATTAAGTTTACTGACAACAGATTTAACATATCGATCAAATCCTTCTCTTGATAAACCAATCAATATATATTTGGAGTACTGACCTTCATCCTTTAAACCTATGTATTGTTATATATATTGCAATTAACACTTAAAACAAAACTGAACCATTCTTGATCATATAATGCTTACTTCCTATTAGGGTCAATTCATAATGACCATGCAGAATGCCACCAACATTCATCAACGAATTCTTCATCCCTTAATTCAGCACATATCCTTACAATAAGAGAATCCCTTAAACAAAAATTTTCACGACTTAACAGTTTCCTAAGATCCATTCATTTACTGAAAGTAATTTGAAATCCAAGTACTAACCTTGCACCTTTGGATGTTATTTGGCAAAAGTACCAGCCTTGCTACATTTAATAAGATCAAGCCAAGTATTTTCCATTCCGACTTTTCTTCACCTTGTTATCGATATTCTAGTTATTTGATATTAAGAGTCTTTGATACAATTCCTTGCATAGGCCACCCTTTGAACACCATATACCTCAACACCTCAATAAATCTGTTTCTTAAGTTCTTGCAACATCTGGTATATCTTTTAATCATTATTTTTCATCAGGCCTCAAACTTGCGTCCATACTTCAGAGCGATGCCTTCCTTACGAAGCTTAATAAATCCTGCCTACTTATTTGTCCTTATTGTGCAGTTGAAACCCGTGTCATAAAAATTCTCTTGAATTCTATCTATGTTTTTGTAGTTACATCCTTAGTTATTTTGATGGAGTCCTACCAAAACTTCGCATCCTTAATCAACAAGAACAATACACACGCTATTCTCTCTACATCTTTTATCTTAGCATATGCAAACATGTTTAATTATTTCCATAAATCTCGTCAGGTGTTGAGATCGTTATTTCTACTAAATTGGTTAATCAATTGACGGTCTCCCTATTACGATTGAATTAATATTTGCTCAATGCTTCTTTGTTTGTAGGGAAAGCAATTTTTTTTCCAAATTTTTTCCTAAGGTGGGGTAATGCTAGTATGTTCTCAAAATCCAATTTGTCTATCCTCAAATGTTCTTTCTTGTCCAATAATTCTTTCCCCCATCAAATCTTTTACAACTTAGTCAACCTTGTCCATTTATTTACTCAATCTATTTCATGTAGGAATTGTTTTCACTAATTATTTTCTCCAATGTATAAAATTTAGGATGGGGTCTCTCATGTTTCTTTATTCTTCTAAAAGCTCATAGAAATCCAAGTGGTTCTAGTAGAGTTTAATTAATCCTAAGGCTTTATCCAAACACAGTACTATTTCTTTTCCTATTAACCTTCTCACCATATTAAATAGGATAGTTTTACTACTCTCTTTATTTTATTTTCACGCCATTCCTCCAAACATTGATGTTCCAAAATTTATTTTTTTTATTTTAATTTATGTCATTTAACTAATTAATTGAAATAAATCTTATCTAACTAAGGTAATTTAAACTAACAACACAACTAAGGTAATTTAAACTAATCAACAATAATTTTTACTTACAATGGGAGAAGCATTCCAAGATGATTCTTGCGTTATCAAGAGTCTACATAACCGGGTTATTCTTTGATACCAACTGTAACGACCCACATTTTAAAACCTTTTATATGCTTTCATTTTTAGCCATAATTTAAAATTTTTCTTTTATTAATTGAAAACGTGCGATTTAAAACATTATCCGAGTACTTAAGCGGAAATAACTTCAAATTACATTTTAATAAAAGAGTTTATTCAAAAAATTTAAGAGTAATTAAGCCGTACATTATTTTACAGATTAAAAACCAACATTTAAAAACAACACAGTTTATTCTTCTTTAGCCATAACCCTTCAGGTCTAGTCCGGTTGATAACCTAAGGCCTCTTCTAGTAATGCCTCCTCCTCCACATGAATATCATCTACATCAAGGGTAATATCATGAGCCTAACGCTTAGCAAGAAATAGAATATAATGCTTATGCAGTCATTTTCTAGAAAAGAACCTATCTTTTCTTCCTTTTTTTCCTTTCATCGTTTCCTTCATCATTTCCTTTACAATTCCTTTACATTTGTTGGTCGGTGTGGACTAACCGACTCCATCTCTTCATGGTTGGAGAATTCCATTAGAGGTGTTCCTAACTACGACTTTCATATTTCCTTTACATTTGTTGGTCGGTGTGGACTAACTAACTCCATCCCTTCATGGGTGGAGAATTCCATTAGGGGTGTTCCCACCTACGACCTTTATATTTCTTTTACATTTGTTGGTCGGTGTGAACTAACCGACTCCATCATTTCATGGGTGCATAATTCCATCAGGGGTGTTACCACCTACAACCGACATTTGAGGACTAAGAACAGGGATATATTTATTGATCGGTGTGGACTAACCGACTCCAACCTCTATGTGAGTGGAGAATTCCATCAAGGGTGTTCCCACCTACGATCATCACCCTCTCTCTCGAACCCTCAAACTCCCCTTTTTCCTTTATTCATTTCTTTCATTTATCATATCATGCATATGTAACATTTTCTTAAACCCTATCATGATGCATGAATGACAGTTCATAATAACTATTTCATAACAATCCTCAAAGCATACAATTCACAATAATTATTTCATAAAAATCCTTGAAGTATACAACTCACTAAAGCATAAAAATAGTCTCGTGATGCGGGTCTCCACTGGCCACCACATCCTATTTCTTACATTTGAAGAATTTTTTTGTGATCCTTAGCGCGTTTAGCTTTTTATTCTTTTTCCCGTTAATACCTTTAAATAATATTTACTTATTCATTATAATCCTAGCTTTGATACCATTATTTATTATTTTATTTCTTTTGTTAATTGTGGATAGTACCAATCAAGAATATTCTCAGGAAAGAATGCCCTTAGCAATCTCCTTAGACAAAATATCTTTTCCAAGTTCCTAGGAAAGACTGGAGGGTCACAACAATCCACTTAAATAGCAGTCTCCTAGACAGACTTACTTACACAGTACATTTACACCACTAATAATATTTTCAAATTAATATGAATTAATATTTCTAATTTAATAGTGCGATAATATTTCTCACTTCTCTTCACTTCTCTTTCCCTCACAAATTCCATTCCTTTCCTTCTCCCTTTTCTAATTCTCTTTCTCTCCTTCCTCCTCTCCTTTCTCTCCTCTTGTTGGCGTATTTTCTCGTTTAGCAAGGAATGCCTACTTATAGGGATTTTGAAGGCTAGAAATTTAGCCATGTATGGAGAAGTTAGGCATAAATTAGATGCAGCAGTTGTTGCAGACAATTCTGTCGGCATTCAGTGCGTCCGGTCAATATCCATTCAACCACATGTGGAATGGTAAACTTCCTAACGTAAAATCCATGTCGTCCGCGCCCGCTGCAAACTCTCATGTTCCGGTTGATACCCCTTATCGACGGGAACCTGAGAAGTGACTACACAAAAAATAAATCAGCATGCAACTGAACCAACGTAAATCATGCAGCCGCATACTCATTCCGCAATATCATCCGTTCCTACTAAAAACATAATTTCTTTGGGAGAGGTCAACTTGTCCAAGCATATCAACTCACCCACATGAAGAAGCTATCATCTGCTCCAACATGAAACTTTGCTTCTCCAAACGTCGCCACATCACTTAACCATTTCATCCATTAATTTATTTAAATTTCTTAATTCATTTAATCAATTCCAATTCTAATCATTTTCATCAAATAAATATCCCATAAATATTCATATCCAATTTATACCAAATTAATTTTCTAATTATTTTCGCTTAATTCCATTATGGAAAATTGGGGTAACATCCCATGAGAAACTCATTCCAAAATCTCCAAAATTCATAAATAATGTATTTTTTTAGCCCTATAAAATTCTGGGGTATCACATAATATTTTCAAGGAAAATAAGTGAGAGTTGATAATAATTAAATTGGAAAAAATGGAATATTAGAGGAAATTTTAATTTACCATTGTTTTGAGAAGAAGGAAGAATGTCTGTGGGATCAACATTGCTACGATGATGATGAGCAGCCTTAAAGCAGATTGTGATGGGTGATAGGTGTGATAGTTGGCTTGGGAAAAGGTTGCTAAATTACAACATTTTTATTCCACCAAAGAATTTCCTTTTCTTTAACAAAAAGAGAATTCGACCAACAAATAATAAGAGTTTAATTACAATCTTTGATCAAGTTCACCAACAGAAGTTTGCTAAAAAATTGCACGGAAAAGACAACTTGAGTAATTCTTACAACACTCAAACTTTCAGTTTTTCAATCAAAAAGATTAACAATAATCCAAAAGAAAGGGAAGCTAGCAACAGCTAAAGGGCTTTTAATTCATCAAAAATTAAATTTTCATTAAGTCTTAGAGGAGTATAAATAGGTCACCATAAAAGAAAAACAATTCTACTAGGATTAGGATAGGTTGATACTTATCCTTAACTGATTCCTATAATCTATCTATTTGAAATTTAAAATAACCTACATTTAAACGATCTATGAAAACTTAAAATAATTTTAAAACTAACTAAAGATTTAATTGAATCTGCAATTCACTCAAAGATTTGAATGAATTCAAATTCGTGGCAACATGCTTCAAATCCGCAGCTTTTCTCCTCTTTGGCAAATTCCTCATCTTACCAAGTAAGCACATGTTTTAGTATTTCTTGGTCCGCTTCATTAGGTGTTCTTTCCAACTCATCTTGTGTCTTTGAATAACAAACCAAATAATAATTTGAAAGCCTCTTTGATTGAGATCTTGTAAGAACTCCTTGTGGCAAATCAAATTCTAAGTAAACAAGAATGAGCTTCCTTTGTAGAAACGTAGCTCTCTATTTGGTGACCATTTGGAATAGCACAAAAACTACAAATTTAACAAAAGCCCATTCTAGAGAGCTTGAGATGTTAGCTACAATCTTTATGAAGAACTCTTTTTGATAGAAAATAGTTAAGGTTGTGAAATCTGCCAAATAGTCTGCAAGTGTCAGATCACCAATTATGCATTTTACCATAAGTCTCTTAGTCTTGTGCTTTATTTTGGATGTTTGATAAATGTAATTCAACATCTTTCTTTTTTGATAACCTACTAAATAAATACTAAAATATTGTTAAGGAATCTCCTTGTTTGATTGTAAATTGAGGGAATCTATGGCACATTATGTAACAACCTGATACTAATTTTTTCGTTAAACGATGTAATCAGACTTTGGAGATAAAATTTATGTAGTACATCTCGTCCCTATATGCGTTAAGTTGTGACTTGTAATTACATGGAAATCAATTTGGATAAAAGCTTAGTCGAAAATGCAAAGGAAATGAACTTTTAGCCTATTCGGACTCCTGCGGACGATCCTGCAGATGAAACATATCGTCCGCAAAATCCCTGGAACGTCACCATTCCCTGGGGATGACTTGGGATGCGATTCGGCATCCTAACCTTGCGCTGTCATAAAGTTTCGGATGATGGCGCCGACGATGCGGATGAGGGTAGGATGAGTCCGCATTGAATCTGTACAAGTCTGGGGACATTCGGACGAACCCGGACGCCAGGGGATGAGAAACAACCTCATCCGATTTGCCTCTGTCCAAATCTTGGACACTTTCGGACAACACCTCGGACGACTATGGACGAGGTAAAGCTTCATCTGCATCGACTCTGTTCGATTTTCAACACATGCAGATGACACGTGCAAACGCTAGCTGGTGTCCGAACCCAGACTACGGATGGTATGGATGAGAATGGGTACGCCATTTCTCTTTCGAGACCTCGGGGATTGTCTGCGAAATTTATTCTTGCGAACGAATGCGGACGAGACCAAGTCATCTGCACTCGTCCGAATCATCGTAGCACAGCAACAGAATAAATTAAAAATCAGAATGAAAATGACGGGGAACCAATCAAACGCAGCTCTACGCCTCTCACTCCCACTATATCGACTAGCAGAGGTTTGTCCTCCTGCACGTCCCCTGCCACACGTACAATTTGTTCCCCAAGGTAGGTCTCTACTTAACCCCAGCTTCCATCACCTTCTTCTTCATTGTTTCCTAGGTGGTTTCTGCATGGAGGGTGTCACAAGAGGAGCTGCTGTTCGTAAGTTGGGTCATCAACAAGGGTAAGGAATGGGGTAGTTCTTGGCCATTTGGAGGCTCTACACCTAAGTAAACGTGTGTGTGTGTATGTTTGTTGATTCATTCTACTGTTAGAACCTGTAGACTCCTTGAACGTATTGTTTATGCAAACCTTCTTCTTGACTTTATAGAACTCTGTTGTTGCTTAATCATTTACTTTGCTATTTCATCTCAACGTTTGCTTTTATTTCGGCCAAGGATATTGTTTGAAGACAAGCATGGTAATGTAGGACTATGAACAAAGTAATGAATATGATGAACCTGGTTGTACTCTGTTGTTATGTTTCAATGTTCACTCAGTTCTATTTCTATGTTTAAATGTTTGCTCAAAGAACCGATGTTAAGCTTGATAGTGCTAATCCTTGCATGTTACCGATAGTACCCTAGACTGGTTACCTTCCATAGAGGCATATAGTGAGTTGCTCTTTTGCTATATAAGTATGTAGTTATGAGCATGTTGTTTCTTTTCATACTCTGCAGTTAGAAGCATGTTGTTTACTTTTACACTCTGTACACAGCATGTCTTTCGCTATATATTTCCTGTATAAGGTATATCTTCGCCGAGCATGCTATCCACTGTAATGTTCTATACTGTATAGAGTTAGTCGCTGTTATTCAATTTCTAAATAGCATGATCAACAGTTCATTCCTTCTGCGTTACACATCCTCCTTAAGCGTACTATACTCATTGTACTTGTTATATAGAAGCATGTTTAAATGGTTGTGTCTGCTGTTAAATTAGTCGCTTAAAAGCATGCTAAGATGTTCGTTTCTGCAGTTATATTGGTTGTTATGTAGAAGAATGTCGCTGTTCCATTTCTATATTGTTTGCTATCGTTAAGAAGCATGTTTTCACTGCTTGTTCAGATTTTATCACTACTGTTATAGTTCCGCTGTCCGTTCCATTATTACTGCTACTGTTTACAGTCTTTAAACAAGCATATTTCCATTGTTCCATTTTCATTAATTCTCACTGCCTTTGATATTGTTTAGGAAGCATGTTTAATGCTGTAGATTTAAGACGTTGTTGTTATCTTTGAATTAGAAACATGTTCGCTGTTCATTTCAATTTATTACTCATTGCTGCCATTCGTCGTTCCAAAGCATGATTTGTTGTTCCATTTCCGATATTACTCGCCATTGTTTTTAGTTATTCAAAGTATGATTCGTAAGCATGATTCGACATCCTTTTCTGTAGTCGTTTCCGTTGTTTTTAACCTTTTAAGAGCATGATCCGTAGTTTTATAGTCGTTTATCACCGCTGTTTTTAATTGTCGATTAGACGCATGTCTAGATATACTAAATTTCTGCTGTGTTAGTCGAACTAAATGCATGCTTAGATGCTCTAACTTTCTGCCTTTATAATCGATTGAAAACATGTTAGCTGAACATATTTTCCGCTGTTTCATTTAAGCCATTAAAGGCATGTTTTCGCCATCTCATCTCCATACGTCTCGCTATTGCTATTGTTGAATTAGAAGCATGTTTTCGCTACTCATTCCATTAATTTTGTTGCTGTTTAACTTTAATCTGGAAGCATGTTCAGTTGTTTCTATTTTCGCTACCGCGTTAGTCAAATGAGAAGCATGTCCTATTATTCCATTTTGATATCTCTCTGCTGCTACTTCCAATGCTTTACTGCTGTATATAATCTTTAAATTTGTACGTTTTGCCTTAACAATTACTGTTGTTCATGTCCTCCTTAAGAAGCATGTTTCGTTACTTCATATCATTATTTATTTCGATAATTGTATGCTGCTCTATGTCGTTAAAGTTTGTTCCATTGTTAATTTATTGTCACATGATTTCATTTCGTTTCATAGAATGTAGGTTGTTAGCCTTTAGCATGTTAGAGAAGATTTTATGGTTAGATGCTTACAAGAATTTCTTGCTAAGTTGTCATATGTGTTCCTTTTGGTTGCCCTATGTATGCACTTTCTTATTGTTCTTAGGTGCTTTGAATTCTGCTTTTCTATTGTTAATAGTAGAATCTTCAATGTATTGTCATTATCATTCATGTATGTGTTAGCTATTTTAGAAGTGTCTCCATGCATTCATGTTAATAAAAACCAAGTAGGGAGTACCCCCTTGGGGTGGTACTCACATGCATTGTGAGAAAAGAAAAATGATAAGAAAAATGAAAGAAAAGAAAAGGGAGTTTGGCGGGCGGATGGGTAACGGGTCTAGTCCGTAACTAGCCGAAGCCCCTCCTTACTGGGTACGGGAGTTCTAGTTTCAAGTAAATGGTTAGGTCCGGTCACTATTCCATCACAAAGGAAATCCTCCAATCTCCAACTCAATGTATGAGTAAAGAATGAACAAACGAATGTAATGAAAGAATTGGTCTGGGTGTCCTCCCATTCCAAAAGAAACTAAAGAGAGACATATGCACTTGTATTAACCCATTTCCTTACTGGGCAAAAGCCACGTCCTTACTTGTGGTGTAGGTAATAAAGTGATTCTCCAAGAAGCAAAGGAGGCTGTTCCTGTGGAGCCTGCGCGTATTTGGAGGAGACGCCAATCGAGTAGTAGTACGGCATCACAAGAAAGGAGAATAAGTTGTTTTTTTTAAGGGACTAACGTCAAACATGTTTTGTGAACGTTAATTTTTCCTTTTAACCCTTATTTGAGT
This sequence comes from Begonia loranthoides, assembly GCA_022433065.1. NCBI lineage: Eukaryota > Viridiplantae > Streptophyta > Magnoliopsida > Cucurbitales > Begoniaceae > Begonia > Begonia loranthoides. The sequence goes on from CM039478.1 coordinate 29,180,024, forward strand.
ACTTATTGAAATATTATGTTGATTTCACTTTGAAAAATCAAACCTTGGATTTGAAGTTAGTAATTTCAAATGATGCTTTAAGTTACGCTTCTGCTAAATTTATTAATCATAGTTTTTCCTCGATTTAATTGACTGTTTTTAGTAAGTTGATAATGATCGGATTTTCGCACTCTAATCTTTAAGACAGATTTTCAAAAGAAAAATTTAACCTCGAAATTGCTTTAGTAAATTTTAGCATATTTTTAAAACGAATTAAGAATCCAGGTCGTTAAACATTATCCTCCCGGGGTTGAAGAGGATTTGACCTCAAATCTTGTAGTGTAATTTTGCCTATGGTTTCTTCATCTCCAAAATAAGGAAAGAGAACTTGGACATTGAATGTAGTGGAAATCCCATAATCTTTCGGTAAATCAAGTTTATATGTATTGTCATTGATCTTTGCTATAATCTTGAATAGACTCTCGGCTCTAGCATTGAGTTTAGACTTCCTTTGCTTAGGAAATCTATTCTTCCTCAAATCTAACCAAACTAAGTCTCCTTCTTTAAAAACCATTGGTTTCCTCCCTTTGTTGGCTTGCTTGGCATAAATTTCATTCTTTTCCTCAATAATCTTCTTCACCTTCATTTGCATTGTCTTAACTTGTTCAACCTTGTCTTGTCTCTTCTTGTTGTTCAACCCATCAATTGGTAAAGCAATAAAATCCGTGGGAGTAAAAGGATTAAAACCAGAAACAACATCAAAAGAAGTTTGTTGAGTAGTACTATGAATGCTTTGGTTGTAGGAAATTCCACGTAAGGGAGTTGTAAGTCCCAATCAGTTATCACTTGCGAACAATGGTTCTTAATAATGCTTCCTTGAAAAGATAACTATCTATTGTATGATAACCACCCTCAAACTTCAAACCACTATTTTGATACCAATAACAAAATTCTTTATCCTCCACGTAAATCTCCTTTATCTAATCAAAACCAAAAATTCTAGCCTTTAGCTCAGATAGAAGAGTATACCTTTGTGAAAGTGCATCGGCCACAATACTTGAATCACCTTTTTTGTATGAGATCATGTTGGGGTAACGATCAAGAAACTCCATATCAATATCATAAAAAATAAAATTCAGAGGCTTCTTTAAATTATAATTTGTCCTTCCATCTCTCAAATAACCACCAAGAAGCTTTTGGTTTAACAACTTTCTAACGCCAAAACTACTCATGCAAGAGTTATTATCCTCAAATGATCTTCCATCATAAATAAAAAACTCATCCTTAATCATATGATCAAAATTGTCATCACAAATTTTCAAATAAACATCAATTTCCTTAGACAGTCAACTCATTTTGTATCTTAAATTTTGTTTATGTTTTTCTTTCTTACATATGCATGTAAATAATTTTCATTACTTATTGAAAAACGTGATGCTTGGATGCACATGATACATGATAACTGTCTAAGCACATCCTTGAGCAAGATGATATCAGTCAACATATTCATAACATACTAACTAGTCTAACATCTCTTACAAAATCTACAAGCATCGCATAACATATCATCCTCAATCAACAACCCGTAGGCATCATTGACACAACAATGATCATATCCTCAAGATTTACAAGTAGAACATCATATTCTATCAACAGAGCCATCCAACAAATCCTCAATCAATAGCCGTTAGGCATCATGAACAAAAACCTAAGTAGTATCATCAACCAGTAAACGAACCTCCAATCAATAGCCCTTAGGCACTATGGCAATATAGTGATAAACATAACAATGAACGTATCTTCAAATAACATCACAACATGGATAATAAACAGTGAACAATCAACATATATCATATCCTCGACAAACTGTAATCAAACATCCTACACAAAATAACAATAAAAAAACATACCCTAGTGTCTTTGTGATGTAGCCCAAAGGCCAAGCACAATCAAAACATCACTTACTTGGATATACTTCACCGAAGTCTTGCCTACTCAACAATCCCATACGCTGCATATTCCGAACTAAACATATGTTGTTTCTTCCTTTCAAAAAACCAAAAAACTAGTTGTTAAAGAATAACCATAAGCGTCACCTCCTACACATCATAATATCAAAGCCAACAGTGGAGAGTCTACCTTGTGAGTTCCAGAGGAAGTCTACCCAAGAGTTAGAGAAAAGCTCTCTCATCCTGCGACTTCTAGGTAACTAGGGTTTCGATCCTTCTTAATCTATTTAAAGACCCATCAACAGAGAACCATACGGAAGATAATCCCCTAAAAAATGCATCCTCATTCCATCATTTCCTAAACTGTCCAATGATCAATTTCTAGCTCACATATAATCCCAAAAATTAATCTGTTTAAAACTACCCGGGCTACAGAGGACGCCAAGCCAACTGTGAGAGATGTCTGCGGAAGCCTACTCAACCAATGGCCAATATAGCCACATTAGCTCTAAATTCACAAACGCAATCGCTTAAGCTATCGTGGATGGCTACATTGCCTCAAAAGCAAACATTTTTTTGAGAACCCTAATCCAAAGGCTCACTATCTGCCACGTGTTATAGTGTATCACTAAAAACTCATCCGTGGATGCTAACGATCCTGTGGACCGAGAACTCAATAAACCAAATTATGATGTATCATATCATCAAAATTCTTTTTCGCTGACACCGGACAATCCACGGAAACAAATGCTTCCGCTAGAACGTTGCTAGCAGAGACATCTCAACCCAAAGGATGCCATTTCAATTTTCTTAATGCTCCCAAAAGACATCTTCCCTATCCGCGGAAGAATCTTTTCCTAATCCAATGGCTTACATTTCTACAGCTAAACCTAATCTAACGGCACATCATTCCTCCTAAAACCTAACAGCCCCCATTCCTACCGCTAATCTAATCTACAGTCTAGAACACTCTCACATCAAACACTTCCGCGGAAGCATCTTTTTCCTAAATCCAATGACTTGCACTTCATCTGCTAAACCAATCTATGGCCCAGTTTCCATTCACGTGAAACACTTTTGCGAGAAATCTTTCCAATCTTAAACAATCACAGTCGTCCTTAACTCTCATTCGACGGCTCCTACTGCATCTGATCACTCCAACATTTATTTTTCTAATTCTTCAGCATAAACACTAACCCAACACTTCAACTTTCTTCCTTAACCATTGATGCACCAAGGGATGCAAAGCTTGGAAAATCCCTTATTGCTTGCGATCACCTGGGTTAAAGAAGAAAAAACCAAATTTCAGATTATGCAACTTGCTTGTGGTTATCCAATCACCATGAAAATTGGACCACAATAAGTTTCACAAGAGAGGAGAATGCCCTCCAAAAATAACACAAAAATTTCAACTTGAGATAGAGATATACGAATGCAAAGATAGCTACCCGTTAGGGTATCAATGTGGCTGTTTTAAGTCCAAAAAAGGAAAAACCACAAGTCAATCGTTTCTTGTCTAAATTGCATGAAATTTAAACCACACACCTTTTGAATGTGTACAAGCAAACCTCCAAAAATCAGAATCAAATTCACTTAGACAAAGAAATTACACACGAACAGTTACAAGCTAGTCCAAAAAGGTGTTATGGTCAAATGGACTCCAGCAAGGAAGCCACTCCAACTTATGTTGCAACAGGTCTTCTAACCCTTCTCTATGGACGTCCACCTCTAGAATGAAGTGGATGAAAGAATTAGTGTAAGAGATTCACCTCAAGACAAGCCAGGAACAATTATTAATCAATGGGTGGTCACACACTCTCTCGGTTCTCACCTAGACAATAAGGGTCGATTTGGAAGGAGGTAACTCCAACTCAACAAGGGTTTTCAATTAATATCTAATCTCTAAGTTTCCCCAAACAATAATTGATCGACACGAGACACTCTAATATGAAATTTGTACCTTAGGTCTACAATTTTATTTCAATTGACTATATCCCAAAGATTAAATAAGTCCTCAACTATGACATTATTTTTAAACTATACTCTCAAACACATAATTTATACCTAGGTTCCTCGACATCACTTTAATCAATTAAAATCCAAAAACTTTCAAATGTAACATCCCATGTTCTTTTTACCATATAAAATTTTTTGACCTTTTAAAACACTTGTTAGGGAAAATCAGAGTAAAAAAAGCGTGAAAGTCTTTATTTAATAAAATCGTATCAAATCGCCATTTTAAGGAAAAGCCATTTAAAATAACCAATATTAATGTTTAACAACTTCTTAAAACATTTATCCAAATAAAACATTACTTGAAGTATTTAACATATTAAAAATATCATGAGCCATAACCCACCAAGGTCATATCGCCAACATCACAAACAGCTCAACTTGGCAATACCCCATTAGCTGCATCCTTTATAAGCTTTATTCCATCATGAGCTTCTTACCTACATCACATGAATTAACTATGAGCCTAAATCTCCATATGCGATATAAAAATAAAAGTGCTCATGCAATGCTCTTTAAAACACATACAGTTTTCAATATTCATTATTCCATTGCCATTTCCTTTACTCTTTCCTTTATAAAATGGTGATAAACTTTATACTATAATAGTGAACTTACTTATTCGTAAAAACAGTGATGAACTTCAATCACAATAAACTTTATACTCAGTGAACGTGTATTTTGGCACTGAACTTGTACCTTACTAGTAAACTTAAACTAGATCAGTGAACTTATATACTGATGACATTTTCCTACGGTAAACGATTTTGGCATATTTTACGAATATAGCTATCTATGTATATAGTGGATTTTAATAAAGCCACATCGATGGCCATTGGCCGGATTTATAAAAAGATAAAGAGGTTTTAAATGTTTAAAATCCATGTACGGTAAAATAAGAAGCATGAAATGGTTTTCAAGGAAAAAAATGGTTTTAGCATGCATTGTATTTAGTATAGATTTCCCTATTTAGATAGTCACTCACCCCTTAGAATAAAATTTTTTCCCAGGTTAGGGTGTAGGTATTACGAGCTGGTCTTGCACGTTTGACAGCAGAACGATGCTATAATTTCCTTATGGGTGTTTCAATCTCCCCGTGGATGGGTGGAGACTCGTCGGTTAAATCCCTCCGTTCCTAGAATTTTGGGATTTTTGTTTGGTGTTGTTTGATTTAATTCTTGCCCAATATTTTTTTTAATATTATGCTTTCATGTCTCTAGTTGATCACTTTGTGGGCCCCAACCCAAGTTATTGGGCTTGGGTTGATATTGTTCCCGTTAAGTCTTCCACATGAGAATTTACTCCTTCGGTTGGGTAACCGGGTTCTCTACGAGGATCAAGTTGCCTGGCCTGGCACTTCTGTTTGGCCCACCGCCAGATTGTGACAAATACTCTCTCTCTTTCTATCTTGTGGTATAACTATACTCCAAGAGAGAGTAATACTCTCAAGAGAAAGAGAGACAGAGAGGATAGAGTAATATTCCAGACGAGAGAGAGATAGAGAGAGAGAGAGAGAGTAAGTAATACTCTCTTTGACTATAAAGAAAGGGTAATACCCGCTGCTCTCTCTTGGGGTCTTGGGGTATTACACTCTCAAACTTGGGTTATCACTCTCTCTTTTTGTTAGTAATATTACTCTCTCTCTCACAAAGAATAATACCGCAAGAGAGAGAGTGTAATACCCATAAGAGAAAGATTAATACCCCAAGAGAGAGAAAGAGAAAAAGAATATAGCCAAAAGTACCCAAAGAGAGAGAAATACTCCAAGAGAGAGAGTAAAACCCAAAGAGAAAGTATTACTCTCTTACTCACACTCTCTCTCTATTCTCTCTTGGTATTTCTCGTTTTGTGTTTTAGAGTGATATTAAGTAGAAAGATACACTGTAATACTCAAATAGTAATACCCCAAGAGAGTATTACTCAATCTCTTGGAGAGGTAATACTCTTGGGTATTTGAGAGAGAGAGATTGCAATACTCTCTCTTTATTATATCTCTCTATACTAATATAATCACTTTCTATGGGATATTACCTTAATACCCCTTAGTGTATTACCCCTCTCTTGGGGTATTGAGAGTAATACTCTCTCGTGGAGTATTACCGTCTCTTGGAGTATTACCCTCTTTCTTATTACTCTCTCCCTGCACCTCTTGTGCTATTATAAGAGAAACTAATAGTCTTGGGTTACTTGGGGTGATACCCAATAGAATATTAATTACTCTCTTTCTCGCTCTCTTTCTCTCTTTCTTAGGGTATTACTCTCTTTTGTATTACTCTCTCAAGAGAGTATTGTACTCTCTCTTGTGGTATTACTATCTCTCTTGGCATATTACTCTCTTGGTTATTACTATACTCTTTCTCTATCTCTAAATGTATCTCTCTCTCGAGAAAAGAGAAAAAGTACTCCAAGAGTATAGTGATTAAAAGAAAGAGAGCAATACCCCAAGAGAGAAAGAGTAAGAGTATTATACTCTCTTGGCTAATACCCCAAAAGAAGCAAAGAGAAAGAGTTATACTCTCTCCCTTGGGGTATTACTCTCTCTTTCTCTCTCTCTCTCTCTTTCTCTCTCTCTCTCTTTCTCTCTCACTCTCTCTTTCTCTTTCTCTCTTTCTCACTCTCTCTCTTGGGGTATTAGTCTGTTTCTTTACTTGGATTACTCTCTTAAGGTATTACTCTGTCTTTCTCTCTCTTGGGGTATTGCTCTCTCTCTCTCCTTGTATCTTCCAATTGATAAAGTAATATTTGCTTGTTTTTTCACCTTGATCTCAACACAATCACTTAACCATTGTATTACTCTCTTTCTTAATGTATTACTCTCTTTCTCTTGGGGTATTACTCTCCCATGGGCTATTACTCTATCTCTCTCTTTGTCTCTCCTTCTCTCTTACGGTATTATTCTCTTAATGTATAACCAATCTCTCTCTCTCTTGGGGTATTACAAACACTCTTTCTCTCTCTTGGGGTATTACACACACACTCTCTCTCTCTTGGGGTATTATACACACACTTTCTCTCTTGGGGTATTACTCTCTCTCTTTCTCTCTTTCTCTCTCTTTCTCTACTCTCTCTCTTTCTCACTCTCTCTTGGTATTACTCTCTCTCTCTGTCTCTCTCTCTTTCTCTTACTCTCTCTGTTTCTCACTTTTTCCCTTGGTATTACTCTCTCTCTCTCTCTTGGGGTATTACTCTCTTTCTTTACTTGTATTACTCTCTTAAGGTATTACTCTCTTGTTCTCTCTTTTGGCGTATTGCTCTCTCTCCTTGTATCATCCGATTGATAAAGTAATATTTGCTAGTTTTGTCACCTTCATCTCACAACAATCACTTAACCATTGTAATACTCTCTTTCTTAATGTATTACTCTCTTTCTCTTGGGGTATTACTCTCTCATTGGGTATTACTCTATCTCTCTCTTTCTCTCCCCTTCTGTCTTAGGTTATTACTGTCTTTAATGTATTAATCAATCTCTCTCTCTCTCTTGGATTATTACACAGATTCTCTCTCTTGGGATTTTACACTCTCTTTATTAATGTAATACTCTCTCTCTCTTTGTCATTCTCTCTTTCTCTCTATCTTTCTATATATATATATATATATATATATATATATATATATATATATTATATATCTCCTTCTCTCTCTCTCTCCCACCTCTTGGGGTCTACTCTCAATCTTAATGTATTACTCTCTCTCTCTTGGGGCATTACCCGTCTCTCTCTTTGGTTTTTACACTCTTTCTTGGGGTATTACTCTATCTCTCTCTCTCTCTCTCTCTTTCTCTCTTTCTCCCTCTTTCTCTCTCTATCTATCTCTTGTGGTATTAATATCTCTCTGTAACAACTGGCAAGATACAAGGGGATTTTTCCCATATATATAAAAGAAAAAAAAAATCAAATTTTTTTTTTAAACTCCCCATATCAGGGTGTTGCTGCGATATTGGCGAGATAGAAGGGGATTTTTCCCCTATATCAGCAACTAAAGAGGGGAGTTATCTCCACCCTCTCCAAATCAAATTTCCAATTTCCGTCTCCAAGATTTCCTCTTCATCGTCGTCGTCGGAGTCTGGCTTATCTAGGGTTGTAGTCGTCCGATCAGTCGAGGTAAGTGGTTATCGAATTGTGATTTTCTTCCTCTTCGATATACCCTGTTCAAGGAACGATTTCTCTCTTGTTTGAAGGTGTAGAACAGATTTTTGGAAGGCATTGTTCGACGAAGATTGGATAAAGGACTTAGTTTTTCAAGCTTTTGTGTTTGATTGTTCGATGGGTAGGGTTAAGTTTTTCTTGTACTTTCAATTTCGGTTATGTCCTCCATGAAATTGGTTTTAATGACTGTGATTTCTCCAAAGGTTGAAGTTGGATTTATGTGGGCATCCGGATCTGGTGAGAAATTGGACAGGAAGAAGATTGCTCAAGGTATTTAAAGATTTATTCCTTGTGCTTTTAAAGTCCTAGTTGGATTTGATTTCGATACTCTGAATGTTTTGGGTTCAAGTTTAGAAATTTTCTAAATTTTGGGGTTTGGTTCTGGAGGTCGGAAGGAGTTCCGAGAACTCCAACCTTAGACCTATAGTGAATTAACGAATTCGTTGCACAATTGTTGCCAACTTCGGTACTGTTGAGCTATGAGGATTGTATTTTTGGAAAAATAAATTTCCAGAACAGAGTTTAATCAAAAGCTCAATGACTCTGCCTGATTTAATCTTGTCGAAATTGTCCGTGGGTTGAGCGGACTCCAGATTTGGATCCTGGATTTTTATTCAGAATAAATTAGATTTTTGCCCAAACTTTTTGGGTTCAACCCTTGGCCCAAAATAATGATTTATGTTTTTGGCCAAACTAGAATTATTTTTAGACTAAACTAAACTTTGACTTGGATAAAACTTTTGGGCCTTAAGATTGGGCCTCCAGATTGGTTTTCACTCCAGTGGGCCAAACTTTGGATTGAATTCAGGTCCAGTTGGGCCACAATTATGAATTAAAATTTGGGCCTTCAAAATTGGCCTCCAAATTAGACCTTCAAATTGGGCTTCAAATTGAGTTTTTAAATTGGGTTATGGAATCGGGCCTTTAGTTGGGCCATGCACCCAAATAAATGTTTTTTTTTAAGTATTGTAAAGTTTATTAAGTGGATTGGGTTCCCAATTTGGATTAAAGTCTAGTTTCAAATTAAACACTAATTTTTAATCAATTATTGTGGCTAGGTTCTTACACTTAGAAACTTTGGAAGTATTCTGGATTCTTTGGACTCTTTCATTGGACCTGATATAGGTTGATCCAGTGTCGAGGTAGGGGTTATTTTATATTTAACGTACCTTAATTTCTAAAATGTAAATATTCAATTAAATTCGAGTATGTCACTTTTACTTTTCAGTTCATTTACATTTATTTATTTTTATTGTTAACTAGAGTAATGGGACAGCTGTATGTGCCATGTCCCTGGGCGCAAAACCCTTAACCTGATTAGGGTCTTTTTGGCTTGCGATCGCCTGAGTATCGTTTTTTTTTGTTATTCAATTTATTGCTCATCAGCACTTTTTTTTATATGTTAATCTGTTAATTTAATTAACTGAAAAGCCTATTAAATTCATATGACATATAAGTTAAAAATAAAATAATTCCCTACTGAGTTTTATCGACTCACCCCAAATATGACTCCATTTTTCAGGAAATGATCAGAGTAGTTCCCCATTGCCATCTCAAGAGAAAATTTGGAGTTTCCCCAAATTTTAATTATTTTTAGACTAAAGATAATGTAGTGAGGTTTGTAACTTAGTTATATTTTATGTCATTTCTACTAAATTTTAGACTTTGTTAAATTGGATTACATTATTGTCACTTCTGGACCTTTATTTTTTGCCCTAATCTGTAACGTGAATATTTAAGTCTTCCGCTGCTATTTATTGGATTTAAGTGAGGGTTGGACGATTCGGTTCTTTTTTGGGCCGGATCGTTCCCCGTTCTGTCTCGGGTCCTCTTTGGGGCGTGACACTCTCTCTCTATGTAACTCAAGGATTTAAAAGTATATTACTCTGTCTCTCTCTCTTTTTCTCCCTCTCTTTTTGGGTATTACTCTCTCTCTCTCTCTCTCAATCTCTCCCTCCCTCTCTTTGTTGGGCATTACACTCTATCTCTCTCTCTCTTTCTCTCTCCCTCTCTCTCTCCCTCTCTCTCTCTCGTAGTATTACTCTCTAACTCTCTCTATTTCTCTTGTGGTATTACTCTCTCTTCTCCCTTGGGCTAAGCATACAATTTCTCATATTATCTAGCATATCATTAACATATAAAATCCTCAACCAACAATATAATAATCATTTGAACTTAGCATCTATTACGCATAAACATCAAACAACATGTTCTTAAACAACAACATGATCAATAAACTTATATCTGTTAAGCACAACCATATGAGCAATTCATCTTAATAGCTATCACTCACAACATCAACCAGAATATCCTCAAGTGAATAAAAACCAACCTATCTCTTGTGATGTAGCCCAAAAAGGGGAAACATAAATAATCATCTCTTACCACTATTTCCTTGAAGAACTGAGAAGCAATAATCTTCCTAGGGCTCTTCTTCTCCAAAGTGTTTCTCCTCCTTAATTAAAGATTTCCCTTCTATCTCAACCATTCTCTTCTTCTCTTTCACTCCTTCAATGTCTTCTTCTTCCTTCCTCTCTCAAGTTCTCTCTCACGGAACTCACCTCCTCTCCCTCTTCTCTACTTTTTGATGAGAACCCCATGTATAGAAAATAAGAGACCCAACGACCAATGATGGAAAAGAACCAAAGAATCATCTTGAACAAGGAAACATAACTTGATCCCAACTGAACTTGTCAATTGAAACAAAAGTTATCAAGATTGATCTCCCCAAGGTTTAACTTGAAGAAACCAGGTTTAGTTCTTTCACAAAGAACTAACAAAAAGTTCCAACAAAGAAGTTTCAAAATAATTTTCATTCATCCGAAATCTACTGTAATATCTCGAGTTTTGGTCACATTATGCCAAGGATAAGAATCTTTGATGGTATTAGTTTATTAGGTTGGTTTTGGGAAATGAAGGATTTTCAATGTTTTAGAAGAATAAGCATGTGTATGTTTGGTGGATGAAGAGAAGGCATTGACCAACCACTAAGTGTTTACATTGAAGAAATTCGATGTTCTAGGATTGGTTTGTATGATTGGGGTATGTGGTGTTATGGTTTGTAGAAGAAGTAGCAAATTAAGTGGTTAAGTGATGTATATTATGAGGTGTAGTTAGGGATCGACCGGCTTTTCCTTGGATTGTGAAGAAATGAGTTTTGGGGTCGATGAAGAAGGAAATTGCAGTCGATCACGGTCTAAATAATATATTACAAAGATGAGCAAACAAGTAGAGCGGTCCATCATGTGAGTGTGGTTGGTGATCGACTGGCTCCTCCAAGTTTTAAGATTTGTGGTTGATCAATACATGAAGGGTGGGGTGGATCATGGTCAGCGCATATTTGGAAGTTAGAATTTGTGGTCGATCGTCCATTGAAGGTGATTGACTTGTATTTGAGAAAAGAGTCGACTCTTAAGGTTTTACGGTCGATAATGGGAAGGGTTGATCAACCAAAAATTTAGAACGTTGTCTGATATTGTAAGTTAAGTTTTATCCCGATTGAAAGAAGGATACATGGGTTCCATATGGTTGCATTGCCAAGAGTCACGATCTGTTTAATTTGGCAATGGAAGAGGTTATTTGCATAAAAGGGAGTGGAATGCTTGAGAGAAGAGGGAGAGTTTTGGAACGTTTAAGAGAATACGGAGAGTTTGGAGATTAAGAGAAAGAGGAGAGAGTTTCAGAAGAAAACAAGGAGTCTAGGTGAAAAGAAAAGTGCCAAGAAGGAGAAGCTGTGAAGTTAAGAAGAGAAAGAAGAAAGAAAGTGTCACCGTGAGTCAATCAGAGTGTTGCTGGAGAAGAAGAAGAAAGGAAAAAAAAGGAAGAAGAAGGAAGGAGGAGAAGGCTTTTATTCAAGGAAAATTCAAGGTAAGAAATGTGTGTGTATTTTTCCATTTTGGGCTATCACAAGATGTAGGGATTGTTGTGTTAATGTTGCTGGTTTGTTTTGGGAGATGCTTGCTATTAACAGAAAATAAGTTCTAGATTTGTTGTTAATAAGAACATATTGGTGATAGGAGTTATTGTTGTTGGTGATTGTTGTTTGCTATTGATTTAAAAATATGTTTTGGGATTGTATTGTTCTGCTGTGGATGATAATGGTGTTCTGCGAAGTTAAATGGTTCTCTATTCTGCTCATTAACAAATCTTGTTAATCTGTAAAAATAGTGCTCTATGGTTTCTAAAATGTTATTGTAATACCCAAAATTTTCATTGAGCTAGCACAAGGCTTATGTGATAATTTCGGATGATAGGAGTGGAATTAGACTATTTGGAAATATTGGGTTAAGAGAAATGTATTTTGAATAAGGGAATTACGATGCCCGAATTATGTCCATATTTAGTTTTGGAAGTGATCAAAGTTATGGAGAATTGTATGATGATATTTGGAGTTAAATAGGATAATATAAATTAGAATTATAGTTAGTGAAATTAGTAAGAGAAAATATACTTGGACGCATTTGGATATAATAAGGTTGAAAGTACAGGATTTATACTATTTTGAGGGCATATTGGATTTAATGAAGAACAGTGTGAAGGAAGAATGGTGGAACATATAGTAGAAGTTGGTAGATGATATAAATGTTCATATATATAAATAGATGGTTTTGGTGCATAATGGCTTGGAGAAGATAAAGTGGTATGGAGAATATTACAATTACAATTAAGACCTTAGGTTATGGTTACAATATATATATATATATTATAAGTGTCACGTTAAGGAAATAACGTGTGTATGTACATAATCTTGAGAAAAATACATATGTTGGAGTCAATGGTTGATCGACGAGGTGTCGATCGGCCGCCAGGAAAAGTGAAGTTTCTGGAAGAAATTGGTGGACGTTTGGCAGATGGGTGGTCGATCAGCAATGAAGAAAATTGATCGACTGCCATTAATATTTGTCGTCTAGAATGCTAAACTGAAGTGATGATTCATTGTCTAAACGTCTAAATGATTAAAGGTCCGTCTCGTGGGAAAGCATGCAGAAGCTTTGCCAAATTGTAGAGAAAACTGGTGTGAGGAGTTGTTGTGAATATGGTTGAGTGCTCTGGAGTATTTGGAGAAGAGTGAAAGTTTGAGGAAATATTGTGAGATATCTTGCTTATGTGTTTCTTCATGAGAAACTGTGAAGGGTTGTTGGTGATAATCGAGAAAGTAAGAACAAAGTGAAGGAAGGTTTGGAAACCGTGTGATGCTGTTGTGTTCATGTGAAAACCCAGAAGGTTTTAGAAGAATGGAGAACACAGAATAATTTGGAAATGAAAGGCATGCTGAGAAGGTGTTGGGAAGGTTTGAAGGAACTGACAGTGCATGATGGCAGTAAAAAATAGGAAGCAGTGGTGTTCTGTTGAGATGATGAAGTTGTCGCCGTGGACATGGTGCAATGATTTTGTGAAGCACGTGAGTTGGTGAAGGAGTGACCTTAAGTGGTAACCCATTGAAGCTAAGCATTTCAGGTAAGGAATAATGATTGTGCTTTGTCCGAAAAGACCTACATCACAGTAGTAGGATTTTTGTGTAATTTGTTGTGTTAGCTATAGTTTGCTCTCTAATGAATACTACTTCCATAATATGGTCATAACTCAAAGTAATTTTCTATATGATATCAATGATAGGTTTTCTGTTATATACATTCCTTTAGTGATGGTTATCTGGTTAGGTTGTGTTCCTACGTTACTTTACTAATAGTTGTGATGAAAATGGTTTTCTATGATGACGGTCGGTGATAAGAAGGAAAATGAGTTTGTTCGATGATAGTTTCTGTAGTGTTATTACAATAGTGTTTCTTAGTTATACCCTGTTAATGCTTTCGATTGAAATTCTTGTTGTTTCCATGCTCCTAGCTTGGTTAAATTTAGTAAATAAATGTTAAGAGGGGATCTGTAAAGAGTAAATCAGTAGTGTAGACATAGGAATTTCTCTGTTATTGGCCAATAAATTATATTAATTTTTGGGACAAATGTAGAGGTGAAATAGGCTAGTTATCTTTATTGATAAGTCATCCATAAACGTTTTGTTTATGTGGATATTCCCGACAAAAAGCAAAATTAATTTGAATATAATTAGTTACGTTAGACTACGAATATTGATGTCCAGATGCATAATATGGATATAGAAAGTTTAGGATAATGGCATGATATAGGAAAATTAGATTAATAATAATATAGTTAATTAGTATAGATCCTCAATTCATATTCAAGTAATGGATACCATAGGATAGTACTTATACTGTTTAAGACTAATTTAGAAATAATACCTCAAGGATAGAGGATTAGATTTATGACGTTATAGTGTAATAAGAACGTTGTAGATATTAATGTTATAGTTGAAGCATAGTTATTTTTTATTAGTTGTTTGTAATATTGCTTGTGATATATGAACTGTTGTGTCTGACATTCATGTAGACATGTTAGTAGGATTTTATGTAATGCATTGCATGGGGTAATAATGAAGATAATAAATGGTGTTATCCATCGTGGGTTTAGAAACTGAAGTGGTTGCTCAAACGTAGAAAACAACTCGTTTGAGTAAGTTCAAAAAGTGAAGAGGTTGCTCTTACTCTATGGGGGGTGAGTTTGGAAACTGCAGAGGTTGCTCTCACCTAAGAGTAAATGAATGTAACGTAAGTGGGCTAGTTTTTGGTGAGTTCGGAAACTGAAGAGGTTGCTCTCACATAAAAATGAATCCAATTGCTAAGTTTAAAAACTAAAGAGGTTGCTCTCACCTAGCTTACAGATATATCAAGCTAATACATGTAGAGATGCCATGGAGGTTACAGTTGCATTTCATGATTAATTCCTTACTGGGCAATAGGCTCATTATTTCTCCTGTGATATAGATATGTAAGAGATCAAGGATAGCAGTAGTTGATGAGGTATTTGTACGTTGCGGGCTTGGAGGCTGGTTAGGCTAAAAGATTTAAAAAGAAATGTAATGTTTGGTAATAACATTTTTTAGGAAAGTAAACCTTTGTTATAGTATTTCGTTGTTATCAAGAAGTTTTTCAAATTGTGTTTAATCCTTTTGGTATTGTAAATACAAGTCTTCCGCTGCCGTAAATGTTTTACAAAAAGGAGCTTATTTAAGAACTTCTTGTTTAACTAGTTTTCAAATGAAAAGTTTTCTGTTATGATTTTAAAAGAAAAAGTTTTCAAAAATCATGAGTTGTAAATTGAAAGAATAACTGGGATGTTACAGTTATGCTGTTGTGTTTGATGAATATTATAGTGAATTGTTCATACTGAGAATGTTCTGTTAAAGATGTTGATTAAGAATCTATTGTCGATGTTCTACTTAGTAAACCTATTGTTGATGGTAATTAAGAGCCTGTTATTGCTTTGATAAGTAGTTTAATGTTGTAGGAACATGTTTTGAGGATAGGGCTCTGTTGAGATTTTGTTCTGCTATGGAGTTT
This sequence comes from Begonia loranthoides, assembly GCA_022433065.1. Taxonomy (NCBI): domain Eukaryota; kingdom Viridiplantae; phylum Streptophyta; class Magnoliopsida; order Cucurbitales; family Begoniaceae; genus Begonia; species Begonia loranthoides. The sequence continues at coordinate 29,195,525 of CM039478.1, forward strand.
GCTTGATGTTGTTGGGATTTTGGTCCTTTGTGTAGATTACAATTTTGATAGATGTTGTTAATAAATGTTAGATTATGGAGGATGATATTGTTGAAGTGTTTTAATGTTGAGGTGCTGGATATATTAATGTGTTCATAAATATTAAGTTATCGATATTTCATATTGTTGAAGTACTAAGAACGTAGGTTTCATTCGTTTCTAATAGAAGTTATGTTTTTATCATTCCATTTCTGGGAGATGTATTGTTTTGCTATTATTTGATGTGGCTTGTTTGATTATTGGATTCGTTAGATCTAAGTCGTGATTCCGTTGTTGTTCGAGGATGTAATGCTAAGTTGTGTGCCTTCATGTATCATGGTTTTCAAGAAAATGCAAATGGGTTTCTCATGTATATGTGTTTTCATGAGTTTAAATTCTACATGTTAAAGAATGAGGAAAGATAAGCTTAAGATTGTTAGTTTGTTCTCGATTGATGTCAAGACAGACCTGCTTAACGGTTGGTGAGGCCATTTAAGCGTTGATGTGCATGACTGCTAGTGCATTTCGATTGATGACGGAACCGATTGTTGTGCATTGATGTGTACAACTGCTAGTCAAGCGTTCATACAATGCCAAAGCTACTTATAGCGGAGGTGATGGGTCGTTGTGCATTGAAGTGCACAACAGCAAATAGGTGATTCGATTGATGTTGAGCCTTTATCAAAAGAAGTTATGCATTGATGTGTGTAACGGTTAATGAGTCTTCGATTGATATCGAGACAAAGCACATTGATGTGTATGGCAATAAATGAGTCTTTGATTGATGTCATGACAAAGCGCATTGATGTGCACAGAAAAGAAAGAAAAGAAACTAACATGAAAAAGATTTTAAGAAAAATGCATTACATGTTTAATATTTCATTTAACTTCTTACTAAGCGTTAGGGTCATAGTTGAAGTCTTGTGACGTAGGTATGCATGGTATCAACGATAGGAACATTTGATGGAGGATTTACGCGCTGCAAACCTGTATTACCCCAAATTTTGAGTCTTATGAAACTTAGGATGATCATGCAAATATGTGATGATTATTTGAGATTTAATAGGAAATTATGGGTTTATATTTATTAAATTAAAAGAAGGGTTAGAATAGAAGAGAAAATGCCAAGAGATGTGGAGAGGGCATTTATTAAAATTTAAGTTGGAAATTATGTGGAGATTATTATTATCCTTTATTTTTGGTAAATAATAGAAAGAGAAAAATTATGGGAGATGTGAGTGATGTGGATTATTTTTGATAAGGAAAGTGAGGATATAATGGTTATGCATAAATTGGCTAAGGAAGTGAGTACACCGTGTGGGAGAAAATAAAGAGGTGAAAAATGAAAGGAAAAACAAAAGAATAGAAAGGGAAAGAAAATATGCAGGGGACTTGAGAAAAGGGAGAACTGGACTTCACTACCGAAATCTCCTTCTGAAAGGAGAGGCCATCGAGCTAATGTTCGGCGTGAGACCTGCTGAACCGCGGGGTTGGTTTGTGTGAGTGTTCGAGTAGTGGGGACGAACAGAACTCACGACGGTGTGATTTTTGTTGTGGCGAGAATGGTGGACAGTGCGAATGGCAAGAGGAAGCTCCCACAAAGTGGCTGAGCCATGGCGGAAGTCAATTTCCCCACTTCTCCGATTGAGGTAAGGTTTCCATGCGTTTTTGGCATCTTGGCCTCCAATGCCGAGCACTATGATTTCCTGGGTTCTGCTTTTGGATTTTGAATTTGCCTCTAATAATGTGTTTTACTTTGGGTTGTGTATAATGAATTGTCCCTGTTTTGGATGGACCGGTTGGTAGTGGTGAAAACTACAGAGGAAGAAATGGGGATGAAGGCAAAATGGTGTGAGACCGGTCAATCAATGATCAATCGGTATTTTTGGGTGGTATTTGATCCATGATCGACTAGTGCCACTGTGATTTCTGAAAATCAGTTTCAAGAGTTAGACTAGTTGATGGCTTGCAGTTGATCATCAACCAACTTGTCCCACGTGAAATTCCAACCTGAGAAGAAATTGTGTAATCCCAAGGGGACAATTACTATGATTTCCCACGCATCCTCCTTTACAGATGGCATTGTGTGTTAAGGGTTAGGTGAGATATATTGGGGATGTGTGAAGCTTCTTAGGGAAGCCTCTGTTAAAGAAAGAAAGGCCAAGAAAGGAAAGAGAAAGGAGAATGCTCTTGGGAAAAAAAAACACAGAAAAGAAGAGAGAAAAAGAGAAACAGAGAAAAAAGGAAACATAGAGAGAGAGGAGAAACATAGAAGCAGAAGAAGAAGAAGAAGCAGGGAAAGGGGGAAGACTCTGGATGTTGAGGAACTACTGTCTTCTTGGGTGCCCTTCTGGTCAGTAGATTTCCTTCATTTCTGTTTATGGAAATAATGGAAATAAAAGTATACGATAAAAGAATGAAGATTATAGTGCATTGTTGTTTGGTTTTAGTTTTGTATGTTTGGGTATTACTGATGCTTTTGGATTTAAGGATTTTAGGATAAAGTTATGTTAAGAGTAGTTAAAGGATGATATGGTTAAGGCTCCCGGGTTCTTATTGCTCGATAAATCTGTTAATGAATGAATGAAGATTATAGTGCATTGTTGTTTGGTTTTAGTTTTGTATGTTTGGGTATTATTGATGCTTTATGGATTTAAGGATTTTAGGATAAATTTATGTTAAGAGTAGTTAAAGGATGATATGGTTAGGGCTCCCTGGTTCTTATTGCTCGATAAATTTGTTAATGAATGAACCCTTTTAAGATATGGTTATTGGATGTTGAGGAATATGGATTTCTTTGTTGATTGGATTTATGTTCTGTGTCTCAGTTAGTGAATGATAAACGTTGTTGGGGTTTTGGTTCTGCTGTTTAATTACTGTTTGGTTAGAAATCATTGAGGATATATTTCGTTATGGACTGTGTTGTTGAGGACTTTATAATTGGTTGTGCTATCATTCTATTGGTGGAAATATCTTCTCCGATTGATTACTGTTTAATGGTAGTTGGATGGGTTTGGACTCTTTGTTTATAACTACTTGGTAAAAGGAATTGTGGAGGTTAATAATAAACTATGGAAATAAGGTTAATAATCTATCGTTATTAATGATGGTTTATTTAATGATTTTTGAAGGTTTTTAAAAAGAAGGATAAAGTGCTAAAACCCCATAAAGACGTCAGGTAAGTGATATTGCTTGTGTTTTGCCGAAAGACCCACATCGTAAGAGTTAGGATTTGTATGCTGACTGTGTTTATTAGATTTAGGTTCTTTAAATTAAGAAAGTTAGTATTGATCATGCTAGTATGCGAGGATGTGTTGCTATTGATTCGACGATGTATTGTTGTGTGCCGCTTGTTGTTTTAATGATGTGTTTACAGTTTTAAGTTCATTAAGTTAAGGATTTCGATATTAAGAAAGCTTTGAGGATTAGATTCAAGATATATGCTTTGAGGATTTTATTGAGGATATAGAACTATATGCATTCACGAGCATTCACGCATCATGGTTTTTCAAAATGTTATGAAAATGGTTTTAAGCATATGCTTTCAAAAAGAAATGGAAACGGAAACAAAATAGGAATAAACGTAGATCGGTAAGAAAAGCTTGACACAAAAACAAAAAAAACGTAAATAGACGTTTGGAGGTGTGAAGTTGTGTCGGCCACTATTCCTCGTCAAGTTTAGACATCTCCAAAGTCTGTCAAGATAAAGTAAAGTTAAGATCAAGAAAACGATAAAAGAAAATGGGAAAAGAAAAACATAAAATAGAAACAGAAAAGAGCTGATATGTGAAAGAAAAACGAAAACACAAAACTGCAAATGGATTTTAAAAGCTACATAGCATGTGCATGGCATATTTTATTTTATATCACTTACTGAGCATTAGGCTCATAGTTTAAGTCTTGTAATGTTAGTATACATGCAACAACAGGTTAAGGAGCAGTTAATGAAGGATTTGAACGCATAGATCTTGTGGCTGGTTAGGCGAAAGGATTAAAGGAAAATGGTTTGTAAAAGATTTTGTAAATGTATAAAGTGATTTGATTATTGTTTTAAATTAACCAAGTATCTCAAGTTGTAAATGTAACACCTCGACTTTTTATATCGGGGTATTACCAAGGACGTAGTAGGATCATCAAGTCGTGAGGGTATTTCCAATATCGTTTTCCCCGTATACACAATGTAAATTAAGGATGGGGCACCTAGGACATTACGTTGCGTATTTATATATGTCATTTTATGACGAGTGATTATGGGGAAGACGTTATGGGACAAGTTTTAGGAAGGAAAAATGTGTTAAGTGCTGGAATGGGCATTTTCGGACGCCTACAGACGACCTGTAGACGGCGTTCCTCGTTCGTAAATGCATGGAACGTTGTCCCTGCACTTTGGGATGATTCTCGTTGACGTTGCCTCGTGTCCCAAGTCGCCCCTGTCTCTAAACTCGACTTTCGGCCGCATGCGGACGACTTGCAGATGAGAAGTGTCGTCCGCAAGTGCATTGGACTTCATCCCTTAGCCTTGGGACGACTCAGGACGCGATTTCGCGTCCTTACTTCACTATGTTGTGGTGTTGCGGATGATGTCCGGACGATGCGGACTCGGATGACTGCATCCGGATTGAATCTGTCTGAATCCTGGATAGTTGCGGATGTGTGTGGATGAAAGTGGCCGCGTTCGATTTGCCTCTGTCCGATTTCTTGACACATTCGGATGCATGTGGATGCCATTTTGCGTTCGAATGTTGCCTTCAAACGGTACGGTTGGGCGGGGATGCCAGTTCTCATCCGAAT
>CM039478.1:29200720-29215598 GCA_022433065.1 Begonia loranthoides
ACTCAACTAGAGTAATTAACTATACTTAAGCATGTTAACTAGTTTAATCAACTAAAGAGTCGTTTAACGAACCCTCTTAATTACTTCATTGAGCATGTTAATAACTAGGACAACAATCGACTTACTAGTTAAGCATGTTTAATAGGTTGCATTAAATAATTGACAATAACAAAATAAAAGCATGTAATTTGAGTAGGTAATTAACCCGAATAATAATCGTAGCATGTAATTAGTATGTTTAACTTGTTAGCCTGTTTAATTAGCATGACAAATTAATTAGTAGTGTTTTAGTATCTGGGGTGTGACATGTAATTAATAAGTAATTATTAGCATGTTCGAATTGCATGTGGAATTAATTTACTAGAATAGCATGTTAAATAATAAATTAATATTAATCAATTCGAGCTTAATTAACCCAGTAGTCCATTTATCACTTTAATATTTTGTGTATTACCTTCTATTGCAATTACATTTCTTTATTAAAGAATTATTAGAGAAAAGCTTAAAGATGAAGGAACTAAGTATGAATGAATTAAGAGTTTCAATTACCATGTTTATCTTTCCTTCCGATGTTATTGTCTTCCTTGTGTTTATCTTCTTGTACTCCTGGTATCCTTCGTGTCCAATGTAAATTATAAACCCGAGTATGTTAATCAATTGGAACACTTAACTATAATAATAAACGTAATTATTTCTTGAGAATGAAAACTAACTTAGATAACCAAAGATAATCTCTTCCGAGCATGTAAATTAACCATGATATGTAACGATAATATTAAATGAAATACTTCTTGAGCATGTAAATTATTTAGGATAACTAACTAGAATAATAATCGAAACCTTTCTTGAATATGCTAAGAAACTAGAATAATCACCTAGAATGACTTATTGGGTTATTGAATGTTGAGATGTATGGAAATGCCCTCTATTGGTTATCATTTGGACAGTTGTGAATATTTATGCCCTTGGTTAGTGTCGTTGAATAACTGCTATTGTTTTTGGATAAGTGACCAATGTGATATTTAGACAGTAAAATCATGCTAAGTAAACGAATGTGGAATATTACTCTTTGCTATAATATGTAGTGCTAGAAAATATATGAATCGTACTCTGGATATGCTCTGTTGGCTGGGTTTTATTGGATATTTAATATGTGGAAAATGTCCCTTTTTGAATGCTACGTCTCAAGTCTTGATTCGATATTATTATTTGGGCATTGATATATAGGTCTATAATCTGTTAATGGAATTACGTTGGTCTTCACCATGTGTTAAATATAGTTTCTAAATGCTATCAATTGAGATTAATTAATTTGACTATGTTGCAATTAATGAAGTAGTTTCTTTTAGGAAACTCAAGTAGATGATGTATAAGAAATAAGAATATAAATGAAGGTGAGATTAATAAGTTGATTAAAGCGATTGGATCAATAATTAAGCGTTGTTAAATTGTGAAGGTACTAAAGAAGGAAGAAAAGGATAACGAATAAGCGTTAACGCTTAAACAATCGAGGCAAGTAATATGCATGTGTTTTGTTCTTCAGACCCTACATTGCAAGATTAGGATATGCATGTTTTGCTGCTTACTACTTTCATAGCATGTTTCGTTGTTTACAATTTTAACTGCATGTTTCGTTGTTTATTGCTTTTACAACATGCAATTAGTAATCGTACGTTTCGTTGCTTACTGCTTTCCTAGCATGTTTCGTTGTTTACAGTTTTAATCACACGTTTCGTTGTTTACTACTCTTACAATATGCTTAGAGTTATTAATCGCACGTTTTGTTGCTTACCACTTTCCAAGCATGTTTACAGTTTTAATTGCACGTTTCATTATTTACTGCTTTTACAATACTTTTCGTTCTTTACTGCTTTTACAGCACGTTTCGATGTTTATTTATGCTTTCAGAAATTTTATGCATCACGAGTATCATACAAAACAGATACAAATAACGAACAAATAATAAGTCATAAAAAGTAATAAAAAAGAAGAAACAAATCACGAACGAAGAAACAAATCACAAATGAAGAAACAGATAACGAACGAATAATAAGCCATAAAGAGTAAAGAGAAATGAGAAATAATTAATGCAATTAAAGTAAAGAAAAGAAAAAGGCAACGATATGACGCGAGGCTGTTTAAGCCTTTGTGGCTAAGCTTTTGTGGCACGGCCACTAGCGAGGTTTCAGATTATGCCATCGTCGCTAGAAAGCTTCGGATTCTGCCATTGCTACTTGTATCTGTTGCAAGGTCCCTGGATTATGCTGGGACAAACATCCAATGGTTAGCAGGCTTTCGGATTATGCCATCGCTGCTATATCGGAGGTCAACGATGAAAACAACGACCAATGAAAGATAACAATTAAAATGCAAAAGAAAAAAGATAAGGAATGATGATCTAAAACACAAAAGATAAAAAGATAAGAAGAAAACGAAGAAAACGATGATTAAAACGTAAAAGATAAGAAGATAAGAACAAGACAAAAACTGAAACTGCATGTAGTATTGTGATAGGTATTATCACTTACTGAGCATTAGGCTCATAGCTTACGTCTTGCAATGTAAGAAAATGACGAACAGATTTAGGAGCAGCTGATGAAGGATTTGCGCGGACGAGACTTGCAGCTGGTTGGCTAATTAAAGTAAAGATGAACAAGCTATAACTATAAAGTAATATTTTATTAATTGTTTTAAATGAATTAATTGTGCTTCCACTACGCTTTTAAATAAAAGGGTCTTTATTAATTAAATTACTATTTACACTTCCGCTTCGTTTTCAAAGAAAATTAAATTACGCTTCCGCTATGTTTTAAATAAAAGATTTTCTAATGCTTCTGCATTTTTTTAATTGGATTTTTCATAACGAGTTTTACGAAGGGTTAGTAGCGGTCCGGTTAGACGCACTCTGATATTTCTTTAAAAGAGTTTAAATAAAGAGGGTTTTAGTGGTTAAATAAAAGCTTTAAATTTTAGCGTATTTTTAAAAAGTTACAAAAAACTGGGTCGCTACAAAAACCTCAAGAGAAGCTGTTGGAGAAAGTAGCGTCAATCCTTCCCCAAGAACAAACAAGAAATGAATGAAAGGATTGGTTTGGTGTAGATTTGCAAGCAAGTTGAACACCTTGGTTGGAAGAGGCAAGCTCCATGCAATTTTTTCTTCAGCAAGGATTAGGTTTCTAAAACTAATTAGGGCTTCCAATAAGGGAGACTAAATACTCCCTTAAGTGCCAAAAAGGTTAATTACAAAAATGCCTCTAGTGTTGGCATAAATCGGACATGAGGGCAAGATTTCTAAGCTACCTGAGCACCTCATTCCACAATCCAAAATACACACAAAACAATCCCACAATAGTCATAATTCAGCCACACTAAATAAGTACTAATAACATGGAAATTAAACTCGAACGTAACTAGGAAGAGTTGTTCTTGATCTAGGCAAGCTCACCAAAATCGTGACAAACATCTTCTAGCCAATTTAAGATTGAACTCTCCCATGTGAGGACATGTCGCGGCGATTCTTTATCAATGAGTGAAGCCTCCTCTTCTAGCTCTATCAATTTGGGATTACCTGCAAAATAGTAGCTTGTTAGATAAACAATGAGTTTCCTAGCCCAGGAGGTGGGTGAGGGGGCTCTGGGGTACATCAATGAGTGTGTTGTATTACTGCTAGAGTAAATGATATTATTGTTAGCAAAAAGCATGCTTAGTGTTAAATTATAATTGATGCATGATTCCTGCTCATTGTTTGTTCTTTGATTGTATTAATTGTGATATATGAATAGCTGTGTGACATTCATATAGGCATGTCAGTTAGGCTGCATATCATACATTGCATGGAATAATAATGAACATAATATATAGGCATTTTCTACGTGAGTTCGAAGACTGAAGAGGTTGCTATCACATAGAAACGTACCTATTTGGGCGAGTTCAGAGATTCAAGCAGTTGCTCTCTCTCAACGGGTGGGTGAGTTTAGAGACTGAAGAGGTTGCTCTCACCAATTGTGAATTAGCGTAAATGAAAATGGATTCATTTTTACGTGAGTTCAGAGACTGAAGAAGTTGCTCTCACATGGAAACAAATCCATGTTGTGAATTCAGAGACTGAAGAGTTGCTCTCACCTAGCATATAAATCTAACAAACATATGCATATAGAGTTGTCATAGGTATTGCATCTGCATTTCATTTATATCTCTTATTAGGCAATAGGCTCATAATTCCTCCTATGATGTAGGTATTGATTGTGATCTAAGTGAAGTGAACGTGGTAGAAGTATGATGTGAAGCAAGCTTGTGTCACCATGCGCGAATCGACCACGGGGGTTATGGCTCACGAAGAAATAAAAGTGTTTAAATTGTTTAAAGACTTTATATTATGATTTTCAAATGTTTGAAATAATATTGTTTGAAAAATAGTTTAATGTTTTCGTATATTTACTCTGATGTTTCCTTTGAAGTATTTTTGAATGGGTTTTCAAATGATAAAATTTTATAGAATTGTGAAATGGACTTATGGAAATGTAAAAATAGAAATGGGATGTTACAATTATGGTATCAGAGCACAACCGGGTCTAACGTGATTCTGTAGACTACTAGTAACAAGATTGGTCGCGGCATACTTCTTTGACTATAAGTGTTTCATTACTTTGCTTTGTTAGTTAAATTGCACTATTAGTATAGTATAAATTTTCGTGTTAGTGTGAATCGCTTCGTTATATTACTCTATTGTTTAAATTGTTTGTTAGCTAAGTGATTGATTTTTTTGTTTTAATACTAAATAAATAAATAAATAAAATAATAATATAATACCCTTTTTTACATAATAAATTTAAATGCTTCCTAATATTCATTCTTGTAAGACAACCAGTTTAATGTTTTGAAACAACTAATACAACACTACTGTAGGAAAAGTATAATGGCAAGGGGAACCAAGGGAAACTTTCAAGTCAATAATGCTAGGAACAAAGAAGCTGTCTCTCGCAAAAAATGTTATTGGTCAAGAACCTATTATACCACAAGGCAACATAAATGATGTTCTCAATTGCTCGACAACTATTCTGGACCGCCAATTCTAGTTCATGGAATGCATTATAGAAAGGGAGAGTGGCAATGAGAATCAACGCCAATGGTTGTTCTCGTGGATGGTGGTTGGGAGAAGTTTAGGAGACTTAAGCCTCCATGCTTCAACAGAAATATTACTAAAACTGTAGGGGCTGAAGAATGGATTTGGTCTCTAGAGGACATGTTTGAGTACGCAAGGATTAGGGTGACCATAAAGGTTTCATGTGCTGTGTACATGTTGATCCAGGATGCGAGGTTCTTGTGGGATACTGTTAAGGCGGCACAAGATGTCCGAGCTCTGACGTGGGATCAATTCAAGGAAATCTTCTATGAGAAGCATTTCAACTATCTGATCAAAGAAACTAGTGGAATTTGTTTAGTTGCGTCAAACTAGCATTGTATCTTAGTATGTAAGGAAGTTTGAAGCACTCTCTCGATTTGCGTCACACATGGTGGCAAACAATGAATACAAGGTCCATCAGTTTGTCCAAAGACTAAAAGTTAAAATTTTCAGAGGAGTAAAGATTTTTGGTACTCATGACATCCCTTATTATACAAAGATTGTTGCTAAGGTGTTAGAAGTTGAAGAAGCGGAGTCGATGGTGGTTAAACAGCGAGAAATAAATCAGAGGTTCTGGAAGAATCCTCTGAACCATCAATAGAAGAGTGGACAAAATGGTAAGCAAAAGAACAAAGAGGCCTTCAGAGAATGAATTACAACAAACGAAGGACAAGCGTACTATGACTAAGGCATATACAATCCCATCCAATGTGAGGACATAACAACCAAATCAATGTTTGAAGTGCAAGAAGAATCACTTTGGAGAATGCATAATGGGTAATAGATGGTGCTTTAAGTGTGGGGAGCTTGGGCATATTGCAAGATTTTGCTTAACTGGAATCGGTGGATCTGCAGGAGTGGCACCAAGGGTCTTTTCCCTATATGGTGATAAAGCTCAACATGATGAGGAGACAAAGGAAGATCAGGGTAATACCCCAAATTTTTTATATCAAAATTTAATATGGATAATTGGAAAGTAATTGGGGTATTTGGATTTATTGGATATTCATCGGGGTATTACCAAGGACATATTAATAAGATTATAACTTAAGGAATTTATTGGAGGATAATTTAGATTAGTTTGGTAGAAGGGGTAAATATTGTTGAATAATTGAAATGTGAAAATTTTGGTTTAAATGCATAAAGTAGAGATTTTGGACACAGTGGAGAAAATGTGCAATTAACGATTTCGGATACATGGCATGCCGTCCCTGAGTTTTGGGACAATACAAGACGAAGGTGGACGAATGAAGTTTGACCCTGTCCAAATTTCTAGACATTTCGGACGATGGCGGACAAACGCAGAAGGTGGTGGACGACAACACTTTGAATCTTTCCACTTTCTAGAAAGTTTAGGACGCAAGCGGACGAAGGCGAGGACGACTCACTTCGTCCGAAAACGCTAAATTGTCCGAAGAATGTAGGATTTTGGACACACGCAAATGAGGCCAAAATGACTCCTCTCATCTGAAATGTCATAAAGGAAAGTTTGCCGTGTAGTCCATTAAAACCCACTCACTAGACAAGGGAGACGACTCCCAAAACTCCAAAACTCAATCTGAGTAAAAATGACAATCGGCAATACTCAAAATCGGACACTTAAATTAGAATGCAGAGAACTCGATGTGCATAAAGGCATTGGTCCTCAAATTTATAGGGAAAATAGATATCAAACCGAATAAGGACACCTCCAATAACCACCTTTAAAAGCGTCACATAAATGAAGTTATGTGCGAGAGAATCTGGAACTCGGAAATGGAAACTGCAGAAAAACAGCTTTGCACCTCTCTTAGCAAAACAGGCATAACTTTAAAAATAGGAGTCTAAATCAAGCAAAACCACCCAGCATTTCACAAGGACAGGTAAGCCAATAATCTCAGATAAAAATATAGCAGTATTTTTCAGGGAAAAAGGAAGAAAATTATGTGCCAAGTAGAACTGCGGATTCCCTCGGATCTAGGGTTTGCAGAAAAAAATTTTGTTGTCCTCTCAATGAAAAGTGCATAACTCAAAATATATGAATCCAAATTTATAACTTCCACCCAGAAAATCACCATATTAGAGAGAGAGTACAAGAACTTTAACTCAAAAGATAGCAGGGGCTTTAAGGAAAATTGAACAGAAATAGAATACAAACTTTGTCCGCGTTCTCCCGCTCGGCCAAGAGAGGCGACTAGTTTGGGTCCTTTGCAAAATGATCACTCCACCTTGGGTTTACTACATTCTTCTATCTTCACATGCCACTGGACACCCTCAAATAAAGATGCTGGTAAAGATAGTGTCAACCTCCCTCCCAAGAATGCACAAGAATGAATGAGGGAGATGGTTTTGGTGTAGGTTTTGCGTTGAAGCTAGTCGTCCAACTAAGTTTTGAGAGGGCACAAGCTCTTCACAATTTTTGCACAGCAAAATGGGGGGTTCAAATCTGACTTAGAGTTTCATTAGAGGAGGATAAATACCTCTCTAATGAACATAAAAGAAAATTTACAAAAATGCCCTTAGGTTCACAAAAATTGGGCATGAGGGCTCGGTTTTCATGCAAACCAAGCATCTTGATTCAAAACATCCTAAAACCAAAACAAATATAATCCAACCAGCATTAATCCATCCAACATAAACTAAAGTAATAAATCAATGTTAAAATTCAACAAAACTCTCTCTCATTGACCTTGTTAGAATTGGCCAAAATAAAAAATCCAAATCCGAGGTGTAATGATCTAGCAAAATTGATGTTGGAGGACTCCAAGTGAAAACATGTTGAGAAGCTTCCCCTTTCTCCAAGCAAAGATTCCTCTTCAAGCTCCATTAATGTAATATTTCCTACAAAATAATAACTTATTAGATAAACAAGGAGAATCATCCCTCGGCTCAAGAAGTAGGGTCTTGGGGCGCACCAAGTAGCTGCTTAAAGTTCTTTGGAATGTATGAATAGCTCGTAATGCTATTGCAATTCGGTTATGTCAAGTATGATTTATGTTAATGATATAGTCATATATGTTTTGTTCGATTCTTGAGCTACTCATTATTTCATTGCAAAGGAATGTAGTGCAAAAATAAATTATTTCCCCAAATTAGAAAAGAGTAACTATAGAGTATTCTTACCCTATGGTGAATGCTTTATTACCGACGGAATTTTAAAGGCATATGCAATAACAATAAACAATCAAATTTTCTATGCTTATCTAATTGTCATGGACATGAAGGGGTATGATGTTATCCTAGGTATTAATTGGTTATCCTAGTATCAAGCACTAATAAATTGTAGAAAGAGAGAAGTATGTTTTCTCTCCCCTAATGGTGAGCAACACACATTTCGTGGGGTCAAAGACAAGGGCAGATTGGCTGTAATCTCCGCACACAAGGTAGACCAATTAATGAGAAATGGAGGTGAAGGGTTCCTCGTTAATGTAATAGACACAACGACATTATCAAAGACAAAGCCGAAAGAAATTCCATCGTTCAAAACTTTCTGGATGTTTTTCTGTATGATCTTCTGGGATTGACCCCAGATAGATAAATCAAATTTGTGATCGATCTGCATCCTAAAAAGGAAATTTTTTGAAGAACCCATACAAAATGGCCCCGACAGAATTAAGAGAATTGAAAGTCCAACTAGAGGAGTTAATTAACCATGGGTTTATTCGTCCCAGCTTTTCACCCTGGGGAGCGCTAGTCCTATTTGTGAAGAAAAAGGATGGATCAATGAGGATGTTTATTGACTACTGTGAACTAAATAAAGTAACAATTAAGAACCGATATCCTCTTCCTAGAATAGATGATTTGTTTGATCAGTTACAAGGAGCCTGTGTCTTTCAAAAATCGACCATTGATCTAGATATTATCAGTTTAAAGTTCAACCTGATGATATTCCCAACACCGTATTTAGAATGTGATATCGACACCATGAGTTCCTAGTAATTTCGTTTGGGTTAACCAATGGCCCAGCGGCATTTATGGACTTGATGATTTAGATCTTTAGGGAGTATCTGGATAAATTCATCATTGTTTTTATTGATGATATCCTAATTTATTTGCACTCAGAAGAGGTACACTGGGAACACTTGAGAATTTCTCTGTCTGTACTAGCAAAGCATAAATTGTATGTGAAGTTCTCCAAGTGTGAATTCTTGCTTAACAAAGTAAGTTTTCTCTGCCATGTGATTTTCAAGGAAGGTATTGTAGTGGACCCATCAAAGATCCAAGCAGTGGTTGATTGGTCACAACCAAAGAATGTTGGTGAAGTAATAACCTTTCTTGAATTGGCTGGATACTATAGATGACTTATAAGTGGGTTTTTAAAAATTACGCTACCACTCACAGGCTTAACGAAGAAGAATGTGCGGTTTTGGTGGCAAATGAATGCGAAGTGAGTTTTTAAGAATTGAAACATCGATTAACTTCAGCTCCTATTTTGACTCTACCTATTGAATATGGCAACTTTTGTATCTATTGTCCTGCCTGCAAGAGTAGATTAGGCGCAATACTTATGTAGAACGGGAAAGTAATTGCTTACGCGTCGAGACAGTTAAAACTGTATGAGGTAAATTATCCCACCCATGATATGGAACTTGCTGCAGTGGTATTTGCACTGAAAATATGGAGACACTATTTGTATGGACAATGATGTGAAGTTTTTTACGGATCATAAGAGTCTAAGGTACATCTTCACTCAAAAAGAATTGAACACGAGGCAGCGGCGGTGGCTAGAATTTGTGAAGGACTATGATTGTGAAATTAAATATCATCCCGGAAAGGCAAACATAGTAGCTAATGCTCTTAGTAGAAAAGTGACAGTTATGAGTATGCTATATAAAGAAATGCATGTAGGACTTCGTAAGGATATTCAAGAATTGGATGTACAAATAGTTCCTACACAGTTAACTGCTCTTTTATCAACGTTGACATGTAGCCTACAATACTAGAGAGAATTAAAGAGGCTCAATTGGAAGATAAGAAGTGCGAAGATTTTAAACTGAATCTAACTCATGAGAAATACCAGTACTATTCCATCTCCAATGACGAAATTGTAAAGTTTAAGGACAGATGGTATGTACCTAGTAGGTCAGAATTGCGATTAGCTATCCTAAAAGAAGCTCACCCTTCAAGTTTTTCTATCCACCCTGGATGCAACAAGATGTATAAGGACCTTACATTGCATTACTACTGGCCAGTAATGAAATTTGACATTGCACAATATGTAGCATTGTGTCATGTATGCCAACGAGTGAAAGTGGAACATCAGAGACCAAGGGGTATGTTGCAGTCAATGCCTATACCTGAATGGAAATGGAAACATGTCACTATGGACTTTGTTACTGGATTACCAAGGACTGTGAGAGGACATGATGCAATTTGGGTGGTTGTTGATAGGCTAATAAAAGTTTCTCACTTCCTACTTGTAGCAATGACTTATAAGATGAACCAATTCGCGGGACTGTATGTTAAGGAAATTGTGCACTTACACAAAGTGCCAGTCTCAATCATGTTGGATTGAGATTTAAGGTTTACCTCCACATTTTGGAGAAGTTTAAATAAGGCTATGAGTACGGAGTTGAAGTTTAGCACTGTCTTTCATCCATAAACTGATGGGCAAAGCGAACGGATGATTCAAATATTGGAGGATATGTTGAGAGCTTGTGTGTTTGAATTTCACATTGATGGGGAAGGATGCTGCCATTAGTGAAATTTTTCTATAACAATAGTTTTCAAGCTACGATAGGAATGACACCTTACGAGGCTTTGTATGGTTGAAAGTGTAGATCTCCTTTACATTGGGATGAGGTTAGAGAAACTAAAATTTACGGGCCAGATATGATGCGGTAAACCTCTGAATCTGTTGTGATTATTCATTAAAGGATGTTGGCAGCTCAAAGTCACCAAAAGAGTTATACGGATCTTCATCGTAGGGAGCTAGAATTTGACGAAGGGGATTTGGTGTTTCTTAAAATATTGCCACTAAAAGGAGTTATGCGGCTTAGGAAGAGAGGAAAGTTAAGTCTGCGGTACATTTGTCAGTTTCTTGTTACAAAGAGAGTAAGTAAAATGGCGTATCAGTTCCTATTGCTAGCTGCTGCTAGGGAAGGAGTTTAAAACGTGTACCATGTGTCTATGTTAAAGAAGTGCCTAGGGAATTCAGTTCAAGCAGAACCTAAGGAACATATTGTAGTTCAACCAAACTTAAGTTATGAAGAAAGATAGGTTTAGATTCTGGACTCAAGGATTAAGATTTTGGGAGTCGCTAGAAACCAATATGTCGTGCCTCCTCGACGTCTTCTAAGTAATCCATAATGTATTTAGAAGGTCATAAGAGAAGAGTGAGAGGGGATGGTTGTCTGTGTTTTCTAAACTCTCTGTTGATATTCTGGTGTTCAGGTTTTGTGTTGCTAGAAGAAAAGTTTTGGTAGGGCTGCTACTAAGTGAGGAGAAGAGGAGGATAAAGTGAGGTAAGGGATTATGCATGTTCTTTGTCCGTAAGGACCTACATCGTGGTAGTAGAGTTTTGCTTGTCGTATGTTTTCCTTGATTATTCCATGCAAGTAATGTTTCTGTGATAGTTGTTTTTCTCTGCTCATGTTTCTATGATAGTTGTTCTTCTCTACATGAATTGTTTCTCTCTGAAATGCTTCTGGAATGTTTCTCTTTGGCTCATGTTGTTCTCTATTGATTTCTTTCCTGCTAACTACTACTGTTCTTCTCTCCATGATTTCCTTAATATGTTCTCTATGATTTTCATGCTTTCGTGAATGATTTCCCTGCTCATGTTGCTCTCTGCTGTTTGGTTACCAATATTTCTGCATGTTGTTCTCTGGTTGTTTGATTAGCAATAATTCTCTGTGATAAATGATTAATCTGCTAGTGACAAGCGTGAAGAAATGGGTTTTTGCATGTTGTTAGATTCCTTGAGTTGTTCTTTTTTGTGGATAAATCTGTGGATATTAGGCCTATGTTTGTTTCCTTTCCTTGCATGGTTTAAAATAATTAGTTATAACAATTAGCAAATTTTTATACTCTGGTACATAGCATGGCTATAGAAAATTAAGATTTACAACATGTTTTCCTTCGGTAGTTGTTTATGTGTCCTAAATGCATATTAAGTTTGGTTGTTGCCATGTTTTAGTGTCTTCACTATTAAATAAATATAATTAAAGAAATTCCTCTTGTTAGAAATGAAATTGAAAATTGTTGATGGTAACACATGAAAGATAAAGGATTGAGTGTGTTATATTACTGCTAGAGTAAATGATATTATTGTTAGTGAAAAGCATCCTTAATGTTAAATTATAGTTTATGCATGATTTTTGCTCATTGTTTGTTATTTGATTGTATTGCTTGTGATATATGAACTACTGTGTGACATTCATATAGGCATATTAGTTAGGTTGCATATCAGGCATTGCACAGAATAATAATAAACATAATATACGGGCGTTTTCTTTGTGAGTTCAGTGACTGAAGAGGTGGGTGAGTTTGGAGACTGAAGAGGTTGCTCTCACCTAATTGTGAATAAATGTAAAGGTAAATGATTTCATTTTTATGTGAGTTTGGAGACTGTAGAGGTTGATCTCACGTGGAAATGAATCTATGTTGTGAGTTTGGAGACTGAAGAGGCTGATCTCACCTAGCGTATAAATCTAACAGACATATGCATATAGAGTTGTCATAGGTATTGCATCTGCATTTCATTTATATCTTTTACTGGGCAATAGGCTCATAATTCTTCCTATGATATAGGTATTAATTGTGATCCAAGTGAAGTGAACGTGAAAGAAGTGTGATGGGAAGTAAGCTTGTGTTACCATGCGTGAATCAACCTAGGGGGTTATGGCTCACAAAGAAATAAAAGTGTTTAAATTGTTTAAAAACTTTATATTATGATTTTCAAATGTTTTAAATAATATTGTTTAAAAAACCGTTTAATGTTTCTGCGTATTTCCTTTGATGTTTTCTTTAAAGTATTTTCGAACAGGTTTGAAATGATAAAATTCTATAGAATTGTGAAATAGACTTATGGAAATGTAAAAACTCGAAATGGGATGTTACACTTCCACTATGCAACTCGAATGAGAAGATTTTTAAAGAAAAGAAAAGTTTTAAATTTAAGTGTTTTCTAAAAATTCCACGTTTTAAGAAAGAAAAAAAATGGGGTCATTACAGGACCTTTGTGGTTGGTGGTCATTAAGTGTTTTCTAAAAATGCCACATTTTAAGAAAGAAAAAAAAAATCGGGTCATTACAGGACCTTTGTGGTTGGTGAGGCCAAATATTGAAGAGAAGATGTAAAAGGTTTTGTAAGATATTGATTTGTGAAAGAAAAAAATTTTATTTAGTGCACGCACTATCAAACTTTTTTTTTTATCAAGCAAAGTCTTCTACTCCGCAACATTTTAAATAAGAAAATGTACTTTGGATAAATGATTGTTTTAATTAGTTTTTAAATACAAAGTCTTTAGCTGTGTAATGTAAAGATTTTAAATCCTAGGTATTTTCCAAAGAAGGAACGTTTTAAATTGAAACATTTTTACGAAAAAGGAAATCAGATCATTACATCTACCTTAAAGGAGTAGTGATGCACCATGGGATGCAAGTAACTCACAATGGGGAATGGTGCTAATCAGGTACTCCAAAACAAAACACTCAAATTAAAACAACAATAACTCTCGGTGTAGGCAGCCAATCAATCTCAAATTTTCTGGTGAGAAAGAAATCACAGGGGGCAAGATTCTCACCAAAACTTAAGCTCCAAATTGCAATGCAAAGAAAGTTATACAAACAGCAAAATGCTGCTCGGAAAGGGACCCAACAAAACATATTTGGAAACCATATTTGAAAATACTATATCTTTCACTCCCAGTCGTCCAATTACTACAAAATTTAGAGGGTACGTCAAATTAACAGAGGCAAAGGTTCCCACCAAAAATCTCCGTTCAAATGGCTACAAAGACGGAGTTATGTAATCAACAAGAAGCTGCCCGGAAATTGACCAAATAAAACAGTTTCGGCCACCCAGATTAAAGAGTCAATAACTTTTGATTCTGAAGACTAATTGACGTAAAAATTAAAGGAGCAGTCCAAAACACAGAGCCAAAAATCTCTACCAAAAATCAGATGCCAATTCGTCATGAAGACAAAAGTTATGCAATTGACAAAAAACCTGTTCAGATATTGATCAACAAAATAGTTTCGGGCATCACCACCATTAGTTGCAAAAATCATAAATTCAATCCCCAAATCCACTCCAATTCTCAAATACTTCAATATATATTCAGAGAAATATCAATTTCCAGAATCCAAGAACAGAACCTCAATCGAAAAATTAAAAAGAAAAATGGAACACTTCAAGCTGGTCCGCTAACCTCCAAGCAACCGAAAATAGCGACTTTGATGGATCCTTTTAAAGAGATCACTCCTCCAAGTCCACTCCTACCAACACCCTGTCAACAGAAATCAAGGAGAGGGAAGAATCAACTAAACCTGCATCGAGTCGACACCGAAAATCGCCAAGGCAGAAGCTCCGATTTGTGAGCCCTAGCCGAGATCGGCTCTCAACTTCACCCGCAGTAGCACACCTGGATCGCTCTCCCCCTTCGGTCCCGATCTCTCTCCCTCATCTCTTCTCTCTTCTTTCTTGCCCTTTTCAATCGCGAATGGTCGAAGGCCAAATTGTAAATCCCATTTGATTTTTGAACCGAACCGGTTCTCCTGCTGAACAGGTTCACTTCCCAACCTCCATTCAATTTTCTTTATTTCTATCTTTCAA
>CM039479.1:0-18690 GCA_022433065.1 Begonia loranthoides
ATGTGCACGACAACGTTAAGACTTGAAGTACTAAAGTACACGAAAATAGAATATACGTAAATAGCTATGGTCTGGTTTGTTACGCCTGGCATAGAAATCAATATAAGTAAATAATTGTAGATCGGTTGGATATGCTCGACATAGATGTCTATGTGGTCTGATTTGATACGCCCGACACATAAACAGTAAAAGACTAAAATAATATGAGATAACAGAATTAAATTGTAAGATACGTAAATAGTCATTTTTGTGGACCGGTTAGATACGCCTGGCACAGAAACCAAAGATAAGTAAACCAACTATGGTCTGGTTAATTACGACCAGCACAGATGTTTGTATGGTCCGGTTGATACACCCGACATATAAACAGTAAAAGATAGAAACAGTAAATGAATGTTGGTGTGGACTGGTTTGATACGCTCGACACATAAACAAATGGAATAACAGTAAAAGAAAGAAATAGTGAACATATGTTTTTATGGTCCGGTTGGAAACACTCGACACAAAAAAAAAAGATGAAATAATGATAAAGACATGAACAGTAACAGAGAAACAAAATAGAAAAATAGTATATGATATTATAGAAATTGTATGTGAATTTCATGTTTTACGTTTATACCATGTATTAAGCGTTAGGCTTATAGTTATTATGTCACGGTGATGTAGGTAAGGAGCACATGAATGGATAAAGTTGTTAAAGGATGTAGCTGATGGAGTATTGTTGTGTGGGCGTTTGTGATGTTGGTGATATTGATCTGTGGTTATGGCTCATGAATTGAAATAAATGTTTTGAAGGCTTTTAAGTGTTTTATGACTTCAAATAAATGTTTTAAGTTGATGTGTTTATTTAGACAATTGGTATTAAATTGAAATAAATGTTTTAAAGGCTTTTAAGTGTTTTATTTAGACAAAGGAGTGGCGGGCCAGTCCCGTACAGGGTGGAAACTCGCGGCGCTACGAGTCGAGTCGGGCATTGTCTCAGAGCCCGCCAGGCATTCTCCCCGATGTACCATCTAGCATTTAGGATAGGTATTTTGTGGAGGAGTATGGGATGCTTGTATCGCTGGTTTCTTGTTCGGTCTCTTCTGTGCCTCTGCCTCGACTGGGCATTTAGCGCCCTGATTCGCTAAGGGGCCACTCCTTGGCTGCTGGGTAGAACTAGCCCTCCAAGCTTTTTAGCTAGCCTTTCTCTGTCTGGCTGCCGTGAGTTTTTGAGTCCCTCTACAGCCAAGGTCCTGGATACCATCTTTGAATAGGTGACACCATTGGTGCCAGCCCCGATAACTCCCTCTTATATCTCCGTTTTCAGCCCTCGTACAAAGTGTTGCACCTTACGCTCCTTGGCCGCCACTAGATGTGGAGCGTAACGGGATAGGGCCTCGAACTATTGGGCATACTCTGCCAAAGTTCCCAACTGGTGTATGTGCATGAACTTTGTCTCCTTCTGGGTACGGACAGTGTGATTGAAGTACTTGTCATTGAACAGCTCCTTAAAATCATCCCAATGAGAACCGCTACATCCCAGGAGGCCTTGCCACCAGAATCGAGCCCATGGCTCAAGTAATAAGCTGCACACTTAACTTTCTCTGCCTCATTGATCTCTGCGTAGGAAAACTTGTCTTCCATGGAGCGTATCCACTCCTCAGCCCCTGAAATATCGGATACATTGCCATTGAAGCAAGGCGGCTTGAGTTTCTGAAATCTCTCCCACCAGGCCCCCTCTGGACCAGCTGTATCTGCATGTCTCAGTGGTTCCCATTTCCATTTCCGTGATCCTATCTTGCGAACATCTCCATGTAACAGAAATGTTGCTCCATGAACTAAGTCTGCCTCTCCATTTGTCATGACTGTTGCTTTATAATTGCTGCCAAGTGCTCCAAAGTCTCGTTTCGACCATGATCCTCATGACGATCAGGTGCCCGGGGTGCATCTCCTACACCAGGCAGGCGTCCTCTCCCTCTTCTAGCCATTTCTAATCTCCTACGTGTCCACATTATATTGCAATTAAATAAGTTTAAAAGAAATTCTTAAGGGAAACATTTTACTAAATCACAATTTACGCAATTCTATACTATGATGCGATTCATTTAAACTAGCAGTTCTTTAATCATAAGAAAAACTTACAGTCAGAGGGGCATTACCCGTCGAGTCTGGGTTATCCACGGTGAGACGCTCAAGTAGTAGTATGGCTCTGATACCAACTGTAATGACGAGGATTCTTACTTGTTTTAATGTTATGTTAAAATATTAAAGCATTTGAGAAATGAGTGAAAACGTAAGAAACATTCTTATTTGTCTTAAAAGTACATTAAAAATTTTAATTTTTTTACTAAACGATAGAAATAAGGAAAACTTATTTAGAAACCTTTCAACATTTAAAATCAGAGAGCCAAAATCCGATCGTTACCAACTTACTAAAATAGTCAATTAAATCGGGGAAAACTATGATTAATAACTTTATTGGAAGCATAATTGAAGCATCACTTAAAAATGTTAACAAAAGTTTAAGATTTAATTTTCAAAATAATGTCCTGAATAAGCATTCTAAAAGGGGTAAAAAGGGGAAAATTAACGTTCACGAAATGAATCTTGACATTAGCCCTTACAAAATTACTTTTTCTTCATTTACTTGATGTCATACTACTACTCCGCTGGCATCTCCTCCAGATCTGCCACAGGCCCCACGGGAATGGCCTACTCTGCTACTCCTGGCAAGATCACTTCATTACCTACACCACAAGTAAGGACGTGAGCTTTCACCCAGTAAGGAAGTGGGGGAAAACAATTACACATGCCTCTCTTTCATTACGTTCATTGGGTCTTGGTTCTTTACTCATACTTCAAGCTAGAGATTTGGAGGTTGTCCTTCGAGATGGCCTAGTTTGATCGGCTTCTAACCTCCTGTGTGCATACTAGTCCCTTTCCCGGTTAGGTGAGGGTGTATCTTAGCTGTCAGGCTAGATCCGAACTACCGATCTACCCTAACTCCCTATTCTTCCCCTTTCCGGCGTATCCCACCTTCAAGGTTTCTTCCCGTCTGGCGTCTCCTGCCTTCAGGGTTTCTTCAATGATGAGTGCATCTTGTCCATCCTGAAACATTCTTTTCCTTAGCGTTTTTCCTCACTCATGCATGTGGGTACCACCCCAAGGAGGTACCCCGTACTTGGTTTCATATCAAAACGAAACATGCTTTTGCATGACCGAAAGCAGTGAGTAATATCAAAATGAAACAGTGAAAATATGTTTTTTAACAGCCGAATAGAAACAATATAACGGATACTAAACATGCTTTTAATAACTAAAATCTACAGGGAATTAAGATAGCGAATTATGCTCTTGAATGACCGAAAGCAGCGAGTAATATCAAAACGAAACAGTGAAAATATGTTTTCTAACGGCTGAATAGAAATAGCAGTAACGGATACTAAACATGCTTTTAATAACTAAAATCTGCAGTGAATTAAGATAGCAAATTATGCTCTTGAATGACCGAAAGCAGCGAGTAATATCAAAACGAAATAGTGAAAATATGTTTTTTAACGGCTGAATAGAAATAGTAGTAACGGATACTAAACATGCTTTTAATAACTAAAATCTGCAGCTATAAAATGTGCTTATCCACGACTAAACAAACATCAGTAAATTGTCAAAGGCAGGACAGCGAAACGTGCATTTTACACGATTATCTGTAGCAATGAATGTATCAAAACAAAGCAGTGGGAACGTGCTTCTTTAATGCCGAAACAGAATAGCGGAACATGCTCGTACAATTGACAAGTAAAACAGTAGTGACGACTATGGAATAGGATGTCAAATCATGCTCACGAATCATGCTTAAAACAACAGCGAGTACTATCAAAAATGGGACAACAAAACATGCTTTGGAATGATGAATGTCAACAATGAGTACTAGACCGAAATGAACAACGAACATGCTTCTAATTCAAGGATAACAACAATATTTTAAATTTGTAGAAATAAACATGCTTCCTGAATGATATCCAAGGTAGTAGGAATTAATGAAAACGAACGACGGAATCATGCTTTTTTAAAAACTATAAACAGCAGCGAAAATGCTGAGACAATGCAACAACAAAACATATGAACAGGGTAACATGCAGTGCAATGGAAACAACAAAGAATAGCTCACAATAACAACAAGAAATGCTAACTTTTAGTTTGGTTCATTTCTGCATAATGGTTCCTAGGCATTATTCATGTCGCGTAACTTCTCCTACTACGCTTGGTAGTTTAGCTATGAAAAATACAACTATAGAGAAACTCAGAGCTTAACCTCCAGAACACGTAACCATATAACCATTACTCATGAAAATAAATAAGCATTTAAGGACAACAAAAGGGCAAAAAGATGTCTAACGTAAAAACTACCAAAAGTCTACGACAGAACAAAGCATTCATGAGATAACAGAGACTAATATTCTCACGAGAACAAGGAAAAATCACAGTCAACACACACACGATTACTTGGGTGTAGGGCCTCCAAATGGCCACTGACTACCCATTCTTTGTCCTTTGTTGATGATGCAATGCCCAGCAGCAACTCCCCTTTTATCTCCGCGTAGGAACCCTCCAGAAACCCTTCTAGGAAGAACACCCAATGCTGAAATGAAAAAGGAAGAGGAAGAAGAAGTGGGAGATAAGTAGAGGCTCCCTCTCTCCTAGGGACAAATCGTATATGAGGCAAGAGGAACAGCGGACAAATCCCTGTTGGTTGGCCATAAACGTGCGATTTTGTGTTGACAAACTGTGATTTAATTGGTTGGGCATCGCTCTCTTCTGATTTTTAAATCTCTGCTATCGCAGTTCTGTGATGATTCGGACGAGTATGGATAACTTGATCTCGTCCGCAAGAGTAAATTTCAAAGGCAAATTCTGAGGTCTCGGACGAGAAATGGCATCCCCATTCTCATCCCTTATGGCAAGCAGCATACGTTTCTTGGAGTCAAGGAAAAAGACAGATTGGCAGTAATCTCTGCGCTTAGGGCTGACCGATTGATGAGAAATAAAGATGAAGGGTTTCTCATTAACGTATTGGATACAACGGTTGTATCAAAAGCAAATTTGGAGGAAACTCCCATCGTTCGAGACTTTGTCGGAAGTTTGTCTAGGCCAACTTCCTGGATGGCCTTCAGATCGTGAAATCAAGTTCGTGATTGACCTACACCCTGGAACAAAATCTAGAATCCATATAGAATGGCCCCAACTGAATTAAGAGAATTGAAAGTCCAACTCAAGGAATTAATTAACAGTGGACTCATTCATTCCAGCTTTTCACCCAGGGGAGCGTCAATGCTATTTTTGAAGAAGAAGGATGGGTTGATGAGGATGTGCATCGATTATCATGAGTTGAATAAAGTAACCATTAAGAATCGATACCCTCTACCAAGAATAGATGATTTGTTCGATCAATTACAAGGAGCTTGTGTCTTTTCAAAAATTGACCTCCGATCCAAATATTATCAGCTAAAAGTTAAACCTGATGACATTCCTAAAACTGCATTCAGGACGCCATATGTATACTATGAATTTCTAGTTATGTCATTCATATTAACCAATGCCCTGGTGGCATTTATGGACTTGATGAACCAGGTCTTTAGTGAGTACTTGGTTAAATTCATTATTGTATTTATCGATAACATACTAATTATTCGTGCTCTGAGGAAGAACATAGGGAACATTTGAGGATTTCTCTGTCCATAGTGGCAAAGCATAAGTTGTATGCAAAGTTGTCTAAATGCGAATTATGGCTAAGCAAAGTAAGTTTTCTCAACCACATAATTTCCAAGGATGGTATCGAAGTGGACCCTGCAAAGATTCAAGCGGTGGTAAATTGGTCACAACCAAGAAATATGGGAGAAGTTAGGAGCTTTCTTGGTTTGGTGGGATACTACAGGAGATTTATAAGTGGGTTTTCAAAAATTACACTACCCCTAAAAGTCTTAAAAAAGAAGAATGCTCAGTTTTGGTGGACAGATGAATGTGAGGATAGTTTTCAAAAGCTGAAATGTCATCTAACTTCAGCTCTTGTCTTGACCCTGCCTGTTGAAGATAGTAATTTTTGTATCTACTGTGATGCCTCCAAAAGTGGATTAGGTGCAGTACTTATGCAGAATGGGAAGGTAGTTGCTTACGCCTTTAGACAATTGAAACCGTATGAGGCAAATTATCCCCACTGATATGGAGCTTGCTGCGGTCGTGTTTTCACTAAAAATATGGAGACACTACCTCTATGGGCAACGACGTGAAATATTTTTGGACCATAACAGTTTGAAATACATCTTCACTCAAAAGGAATTGAATATGAGACAACGGTGGTGGTTGGAGTTTGTGAAGGATTATGACTGTGAAATAAATATCATCCCGGTAAAGCAAATGTGGTAGTTCATGCTCTTAGTAGGAAAGTTGTAGTTATGAGCATGGTATGTGAAGAAATGTTGGCTGGACTTTGCAAAGATATTCAAGAATTGAACATACAGTTGGTCCCTACGCAGTTAACCGCTCTTTTATCCACATTGACATTGAAGCATTCGATACTAGAAAGGATTAAAGAGGCTCAAATTGAAGATAAGAAATGTGAAAATTTTAAACTGAACCCAACTCTTGAAAACTACCAGTACTATTCCATCTCTAGTGACGAGATCATGAAATTTAAGGATAGGTGGTACGTGCCGGGAAAGTCAGAATTACAATTGAAAATCCTGAGTGAAGCTCATTCTTCAAGTTTTTCTATCCACCCCGAATGCAACAAGATGTATAAGGACCTCAAATCACATTACTACTGGCCAACAATGAAGTATGTTATCGCGCAATATGTCACTTTGTGCCATGTATGTCAACGGGTGAAATTCGTGCACCAACGACCTGAGGGAATGTTGCAACCAATACCTATACCTAAATGGAAATGGGAGCATGTCATTATGGACTTCGTCACAAGACTACCTAAGACTGTAAGAGGGCATGATACAATCTGGGTGATTATTAATAGGCTAACGAAGGTTTCTCACTTCCTACCTGTTGCAATGACTTATAAGATTGACCAGTTTGCCAGGCTGTATGTTAAAGAGACTGTGCACTTACACGGAGTGCCTATCTTTCTCATGTTAGATCGAGATCCAAGGTTTACCTCCATGTTTTGGAAAAGTTTAAACAAGGCTATGAGTACGGAGTTAAAGTTTAGCACCATTTTCCATCCACAAACTGACAGACAGAGTGAGTGAACGATTCAAATATTGGAGGACATGTTGAGGGAATGTGTGTTAGAGTTTCATGTTGGATGGGGAAAAATGCTACCATTGGTGGAATTTGCCTACAACAATAGCTTTCAAGCTACGATAGGAATGACACCTTATGAGGCCTTGTATGGCAAGAAGTGTAGATCTCCTTTACATTGGGATGATGTTGGTGAAGCGGAGTTCTACGGACATGATATGATATGACAAAGTAAGGAATCTGTTGCGATTATTCATCAAAGGATGTGGGCTGCTCAAAGTCACTAGAAAAGTTACGCTGATAATCGTCGTAGGGAACTGAAATTTGAGGAAGGAGACTTAGTGTTCCTTAAGATATTGCCATTTAAAGGAGTTATGCGTTTTGGGAAGAAAGGAAAGTTGAGTCCACGATACGTTGGTCCGTTTACTGTTACAAACAGGATAGGGACAATGGCATATCAGTTGCTATTGCCAGATACATTAGATGGAGTTCATAACATATTCCATGTGTCTATGTTAAGGAAGTGTCTGGTGAATCCAATTCATGTGGAACCTAAGGAGCATGTTTTTCTTCAACCAAATTTAGATTACGAAGAAAGACTAGTATGGATTTTGGATTCAAGAATTAAGGAGCTAAGACACAAAAAGATTCCACTTGTTAAGGTGTTATGGTAGAATCATACGATTGATGGGGCTACTTGAGAGAGAAAGGAAGATATGGAAACTCAATACCCATAATTATTCCAGTAGCTGAAATTTTGAGGATAAAATTTTAATAAGGGAGGGTGTATGTAATACCCGGGGTATTTAGTTTCATGTAAACATTGGATTAAGTGTAATGTGTTGGTGTTTTTATTATGAAGAATAAAGTGTAAAGTGTGATTGAATTATAGGTATGTAGTCATTTATTGTTAGGGAAATAAGGATTTAAATTAAATTAAGGATTTAAAAATAAAATCAGTCGAATTTTGAAGGATAAAGTTGGCAGCTGATCACGGAGGTCGAGTAGCATCAATGTCGATTGACCGGTGTGATCAACCGGCGATATTGAAGGCAAAAATTGGCAGTCATTCAGTGAATGGGTGGTCGATTGTCCAAGCATAAATCAATCGACCGCCACCCGAAACGTCATCTGGAAACAATAATTAATCGCCAGAAATGGAAAACCTTTGACTCTTGACACTTCAGTGAATGTCTAGGCGTCTTTCTTCTAAATTTTCATCTTTGAAGGGAAGCTGAAAAGGGTAATCTAAGGTGTGTATATATATAGAACATGTGGGGGAGAAGTTTTTCCTTCTGGAAAAATTGGGGAGTCTGTTTTGTTAGTGGTAATTTTGTAGACGGTGAGGTGAACCACTACTAAGGAAGGAAAGGAGAAGAGCTAAGTGAGGTAAGGAATATTGCATGTGATTTGTCCGTAAAGACCTACATCGCAGGAGTAGGGTGTTGTTGTATGGTTTTTGCTGTGAAAGTCGTAAATTGTTTTCGGAAGAATGCTGTTTCTGTGATAGGATCTTTGCTTAAAATTTCTCTATATATTTTCATTGATAAGTTATCTGTTGTATGCATGCCTTTGATGATGATTCCCTAATCATGATGCTCCCGTTGTTAACTTGCTAATTTTTGTGATGAAAATGAACTAAAATGTTAATGGACAATGGTGAGAAAGAAATGGGTTTGCATGTTGGTACTCTCTGTAGAGTTTTTACTACTGTTATTCTTTATTATCATTGATAGGTTAGTATTCCATGATGACTCCTCTTGTTCTCATATTCTCATGCTCTCATGTTCTCTATTGTTAAGATTAGTAAATCAAGGGTAAGAGAAGGGCTGTAGGAAAACAACTGAGAGGAAGAAGTGAAATTATTTGTAAATAATATAATTTTTCATGCCTTTCTTCCCTGTTAATTAGTGGTTTAAGTTGTTGTGTTCCTTTGATATTAATTCGAACGTTATGGTAGGATAGTTAGCTTTGGAATTAAACTGTAAAGAAATATTTAGTTTAAATTGTTATTCCCTTAGTGAATAGATAATTTGTTTAAGATGATATTCTTTACATGAATTAGAATAAATGAAATTTAATTAATTATGTTAAATTGCAAATTGGATGTTGGGTGCATTGTATGGATATAGAAAATTTAAATTAATAACATGATAAAATTTGTTAATTAGTATAAAACCTAAATACATGTCCAAGTGATTATTGCCATAAATTAGTGCTCTTACTGTTAAAGAATAAGTTGAGAGTAATGAGTTAAGGATAGAGAAATCAATGTATGGTATTATAGTGTAATTGATAATATTTTAGTAAAAGTATGTTTAGTGTTAAATTATAGTTGAAGCATGATTTTGTATTAATTGTCAGTTAGTTGTGTTGTAATACTGTTTGTGATATATGAACTGTTGTGTGACATTCACATAAGCATGTTAGTAGGTTTGTACATCATGCAATACATGGATTAATAACGAAGATAATAAATAGTTTTACGTGGGTTCGCAAACTGAAGAGGTTGCTCACACGTAGAGAACAGCCCGTTTGGGTAAGTTTGAAAACTGAAGAGGTTGCTCTTACTCAACGAGTGTGAGTTCAAAAACTAAAGAGGTTGCTCTCACCCTAAATTATAAATAACTCGTTTGGGTAAGTTCGGAAACTGAAGAAGTTGGTCTTACTCAAAAAGTGGGTGAGTTCAGAAACTGAAGAAGTTGCTCTCACACAAAAGGTAAATAAATGTCAATGTAAGTGGATTCATTTTTAGTGAGTTTAGAAACTGAAGAGGTTACTCTCAAGTAAAAACAAATCTAAGTGGTGGGTTCAGAAACTGAAGAGGTTGTTGTCACCTAGCTTACGGATATATCAGACTTATGCATGTAGAGTTGTCATAGAGGTTGTAATTGCATTTTATTTATATTCCTTACTAGACAATAGACTCATTACTCCTCCTGTGATGTAGGTATGGATTGTGAACCAAATAAGATGAAGGTGGAAGAAGTGTGATGCGATTCAAGCTTATGTTATCGTGGGCGGATCGACCATAGGGGTTATGGCTCTAATGAATAAAAGTTGTTTACATGGCATAAAGACTTTATTATGAATTTAAGTATTTTAATTGTGTTATATATGTAAGGTAGATTAAATGTTTTTATTTCGCGTAACGTACTCTGATGTTTTTCAATTAAGTATATTTTAAATGGGTTCAAAATGTTCAAAATTTTATGAAAAATACATAAATGGAAATGGGATGTTACAACATATTTCCATCATCAAGTATATCATCAAAGTTTTCCTCACCTACATCACAAAGTTTATCTATAAACTTAAAGCTCACTAAGAGATGCATATGTATATCATGAGCATGAGATGCAATTTCGTAAAAACATATATTTTTGTTTTTCAGTCTTTTTTTCTTTTCTTTCATTTTATAGTCTAATCATTGGAGATAATTCAGTCTAGGGGAGAGTGACACCATTTGGTCCACCTCATGTGAAATAGCCAGCTCGACCTAGCCTTACAAGTGACTATTTATGTTTATTCAGTTTTTTTTTAACAAAAACGTTTTTCATGATACATGAGATGTACACATGATCATACCATGCAAAACATAATACCATAATATCAGTCAAGCCTAATATCACATGCAAAACAAAACAAATTTACGTCTCCAAAATCATTACGATATTATGTCATCACGTATATCTAATCAAAGAAATCAAAGCAACAATAAAAACACTAACACATCCTCAATTCACAGACATATGGTATCACAAGCAAAGCAATTATCATAACAAATAAGGAACCTAGCACCTTATGACGTAGGCCAAAAGTCAAACGCATGCAAACATCACTTATCTTGAGGTATTAACACAATTTTGATCACTTAGAATGTTGATTTCTTGTTTCATGTCAACTTCAACACATTTTCTTTTCCTCCCAAGAATTAGAAAGAAAATACAAGATATTGTGGCTCCTAATGCATGAATAATTAGGGTTTAGTTCCTACTTTCCTTTTTAGAAATCAATTGTCCAAAAATATATTCACAATCAAAATATTCTACAATCAAACGCGTCCTGAATGTGTCTCATATAGTTGCAATAGACATGTGTACTTTTGTCGTGGACGCGTGTGCTTTTTGTTGCGGATGCATGTGCTTCCGCTACGGATATTTGCCTAGCTCACATTGTCCATTAATCATCATTCGCTACGTGCACATATCCTTTTGTAGAAAAAACTCATTCACCAGATTCCACCTCACTATGCAGACACCAACGCTTCCTCTGCGGATATCTATTTATATTGTCAACCAATCACAATTCACCACGCTTACATGTCTCTCCACAAACAAATCTCATTTCGCGGATTCCACCTCATATCCACAGACATCAACACTTTCTCTACAGATAACCGCTCACATTGTCCACCATTCACCTTCTGCTATGTGCATATATCTTTTTTAAGATAAACCTCATTATGCGGATTCCACCTCACATCTGCAAACACCAGCACTTTTGTCGCAGATATTGCTTACATTGTCCGCCAATCACAATCTGCCACGTTCACATATCTTTTTGCAGACAATCCTCATTCTCTGAATTTCATCTCACATCCACATACACCAATGTTTTTACGGATGCCAAGCTTTCGTTATAGATATCCGCTCACATTGTCTGTCAATCATTATCTATCGTGTTTACATATCTTTCCATTGAAAAACCTCATTTAGCGAATTACATCACATCTGCCAATGCCAACACTTCCGCTACAAATATCTGCTCACATTGTCTGCCAATCACTATCTGCCACGTTTACATATCTTGTCGTGGACAAACCTCATTCATCAGATTCCACCTCACATCTGTGGACACCAACGCTTCCACAGTGGATATTTGCTCACTTCGCAAACACCACTCATGTATGTAACGACTCGATTTTTCTTTTCCCTTTTAAATTCACTAAAATTCAAAACTTTTTATTAAAACCTTTTTAATATAATATCAGAGTGAGAAACTGAACTGTCAAAACCTTTTCGTGAAAACATAGCAGAAGCAGTTGTAAAATCATTTACGATAACATAACGAATTTATTAAAACATAGCGAAAGCGTAAATTATTTGAGAAATGAACACTAAACAAGTAAATACAACTCATTTACAACCTTTTGTTCTTTTATTTCTTTAGTCTGGCCAACCACGAGTTTCGCGTGTTCAAATCCTTCATCCCTGCTTTTTGATCTGTGCATTGTCTTCTCATACAAGTACCTACACTTACACAACAAGTAAACTGTAAGCTCAAAGGCTTAGTAAGGAAAAAGATTTATGCAACATGATATGCATCTCTTTAGTCCTTTTGGAATGGGGGCCACCCTAACCAATCCTTTCACTATGTTTGTTAGTTCTTTGGTTCTTTACTCATACTTCGAGCTGGAAATTGGAGGATTTCCTTTGTGATGGAATAGTTTGATCGGCTTCTAACCTTCTGTGTGCAAACTAGTCCCTTTCTCGATAAGGTAGGGGCTTGGTCTAGCTGTCAGACTAGCTCCGAACTACCCATCAGTCCCTCCAACTCCCTTTTCTTCTTTTTCTCCTTTTAAAATTTTTCCTCACATAATGCATGTGTGAGTACCACCACCAAGGTGGCACTCCCAATTGGTTTTCTATTAACATGATGCATGATGACACATTCTCCAATAACATGATGCACGATGCAGTATAACCTAACATTAACAGTAATTGAAATGCGCATATAAAATAAAGTAATTGAGTAGCAGGAATTGAAAGCGCATAACGAAGAACACTTATGATATTAAATTGAAAACAACGAAACACGCTAGGAAATCCAACAACAAATATTACGGAAAGTAAATAGCAAATCATGAAAGGAATACAGAATTTAAACACACATATCTGAACAATTACAATGAATTATAGTATGCTTGAATTTATAGAACACAACAATAAATGGAACAGAAGTCACAACATACTATGAATTAACATGCTAGTTATCCTAGTTCATATACATGCTCAGGAAATAACTACATTTGTTATTCTAGTTAGATATCCAAATAAATTAACATGCTTAAGTAGAATTACCATTATTATTTTAGTTAATTGTCCTAATTAATTTACATGCTCAAGAAGGATTACGGTTATTATTCTAGTTAGTTATCCTAGTTACTTAACATACTTAGCAAAGATCGCCATTATTATTCTAGTTAATTAATTGCTCTAATTAATTGACATGCATCAAGAAATAATCAAGTTAATTAAACACGCTCAACTAGTTAATTAACATGCTTAACTAGTTAGTTAATTAACATGTTTAAGGATTAGTTATTATTTAAATAACTAGTTAAACATGCTCGAATTAATTATTTAATGACTAGTTAATTAATTAGTCACTTAAACATGTTCAAGTCTAATTAATTACTCTACTTAAGTTAATTAACATGCTCTTAATTGCTCTAGTTAAGTTAAGTTAACATACTTAAGTCTAGTTAATTCAACGTGCTTAAGAAGATTATAACTAATTAGTCAACATACCCCAATAGGTTTATTCACATGCTTAGATTTATTAATTAGTTCACATGCTTAAGTTAATTGATTAGTTCACACATTTAGATTAACGCGTTGATTAGTTAAACTACGATAAATTGATTAACATGCTCAATATTCTAGTTGATTAACATTTAAACAGGTCAACTTATAATAATGTGTAACATCCTAGTTATTCTTTCAATTTAAAACTCACGATTTTTGAAAAAATTTTCTTTTAAATCACAGCGGAAGACTTTTCATTTAAAAACGAACTTAAATAAGAAGTGCGTAAATAAACTCTTTTTCGTTAAACTATTTATACTTAAAGCATATCATACTGTAAAACTTTAAAACATTGCAACAGCAAAAAACTTGTATTTCTAATACTTAAAGAATTAAACATCATTTGAAAACCTCCTTTATATAACGAAATACCATAACAAAAGTTCACTTTTCAAAAATGTTATTACCAAACATTACATTTCTTCTTTAAATCTTTTTACCTAACCAGCAGCCGAGCCCGCAACGCACAAATGCCTCATCAACTGCTACTATCTTTGATCCTTTACATACCTACATCACAGGACCTAACTATGAGCTTAATGCTCAGTACGTAGTATAAAAGTAAAATGTGCTCATACAATACTATTCAAACACATACAGTTTTCTATTTTGTTTATCTGTCTTTTACCGTTGCATTATCCTTTCATGGTTGAGTTTTCCTTAATCTTTTTTTCCTTTAAACATCTCTTGGAGTGAGAGCAACCTCTTTAGTTTCTGAACTCAATCACCCGTTGGATGAGAGCAACCTCTTTAGTCTCCAAACTCACCCAAACGAGTTCACCTCCAGTAAGCAGCTACGACATCAACCGAAAGCTATGCTAGTGTTTGTACACATCAATGTACAACAATCAGTTCTGACATCAATCGAGAACACACTAGCAGCCATGCGCATCAACGCTAATAGCCTCACTTACCATTAGTTGGTCTGTTTCGACATCAATCGAGAACAAACACTTTGTATTCTTGTACTTAATTGTCTTTTACTGTTATTTATTCTATGACATGTTCCCACGTGAGAGCAATCTCTCAAGTCTCCGAACTCACGTAGAAACTATTCCATTACGTTTACGTTTATTTGTAATTCATTTACGTTTGTACTTTCGTGTGCATTAGGAACAATGATGCAAGCATACAATTCTATCTATTGTGTCTATTATCGTAACCTCATAATGTGCATCATATCCTAATTAAAGAACCAAACTTAAATCTAATAAACATACAAGCAATCATTCAACGGTATGTTTCCAATATAACATAAGCTATGCATTAACTAAACAAACACCCCCTAATTCCCGTGATGTAGGCCCTTTTGGACAAAACACATGCAGTACTACGTACCTAGAGTCCTTAGCTTTAACGAATTATCACTTAAAATTATCCTTCGCAAAACCTATCATAATTAATATATATTACATTAATAATAATTCTACAACTAACAACTAGGACATTATTCCTTAAGTTGTTCCCTAAACTCATCATCTGTCTAATAATTCTACACAATAAAACCCATTCATCGTAAACATTAAGCCTGCCCATCAATGTTTATCCACCATACATTTTCTTTAAGTCAAGAATAATCATCCAAAACTCAAACCCTAGACTTTTCACATGTTTGCAAAATTAACATGTAAATTAACATTCCTAATTTCTATAATCAAATATTAATAACAGAGTCAAACAAGTTGCTTACCAAAAGAAATACAAACTCATGAAGTGCATAAACCCAGCAAACCTTCTCTGTTATGAAACTTCTCATCACAAAACCCACGATATTTTTCTTCTCTGTAATACTACGCCCTTCATAGTCTTTCCTTCTCTTTTCACTTCAAAACTCAACCTTTCTCTCTCAAACTCCTTACTCAAACTCTCTAGAGTCTCTCAGCAATATCCTATAATCTCCCTCTCAAACCAATTCGGCAGAGTAGTCCAACTATTTTCCAACCTTTTCCCTCAAACTCTGCTGCCATCATCTCCATTTATAACCAACGTTCTACGTCTCTTCATGATCCGTGTGAAGACAAAAAGGCCAAACATTGGTGCCCCATTAATGTATAGATGCGTTCACGTCAATCCGTTTCATCTTCAAACGCGTATAACGGAGACTAGAAGCTTCCAGCGATGTTTTTTCAGCTTCCAAGTGACATTTAATTTGGCGGTTGATTGATTCCAAACCATGATCGACTGTCATGCTCATTTGATTAGTCACAAACCCACTTTTTAACACACCGGTCTACTTGTGTTCATGGGAGATCAACCGCCATTCATTTTTTACCACCTACCACTCAAAAATCAGTAAATTAGTATATATATTCATATATATTTATATTCTCCTTAATTTATATATGTATTCATAATCTTATAACCTCATTATTAACTAATAATATTACTTCTCTTAATTCTAACTATCATCTTCTAACTCTCCAATTTATTCATGTGTTACATGAACAAACCTCATATCCAAAACTAGTACTAGATTCAATATACTCTTAATTGCAATTTCTAATATCTTCCATTAGATTTCATCTTCTCCAAACCAATATGCACTAATTCCATATATATATTTCAATAACTGATAAGAACGTTATTATTCTCAAGCTCTTAATCCATACAATATCCAAATAACATCCAAATATATTTTCTCTTGCTAATTCCACTGCAAATCGATCTAATTCACATTGTCCTCTCTAACTCTAAATACCATCACAAAATTCTCCATAACCTTAATCATTTTCCTAAACTAAATATGGACATAATTTAGGCATCGTAATTCACTTTATCCAAAAATGTTTCACTTAACCAACATCCTAAATTGTCCAATTTAACTCCTAACATCCCAAAAATCATCACATAAGTCATATGCTTAACTCAACGAAATTTTGGGATATTACATAATGTGTCACAAGTATTTATACAAGTTCAGAGTAAGGGTTGTTATAATTATCATTTATTAAACATGCTAGTTTAAAAAAGTAAATCAAACCAATGGCAATAGAACAATAATGAAGCAGCAGGACATTAATAAATGACATAACAACTTATGGTTAATAATTAAACAATAGGTAAACTATAAAGAACAGAGTCATCCCCTCTCTAAACTCGTCATACCTCTCAAGTCATTAACTCATTTATCTAAGAAGGAATTATTCATAAATTGTCTATCAACGTAAAGCATTATTAACATAACTAATAATAAAAGAGATCACAGAACTAACAACAAGAAATAGAGCAACCAATCAATCTACACTATAAATCAAAGGAAATATCTAACAGTAAGGAAATCAATGAAGAAATTCACAACAGAAATTCATCCAAGGAACTGTCGACCGAAAATATCCACTAACAACAAGCATTATCGTTACCAACCTATCTAACCAGCAAATGACAGTATAGTATAAGGTAATTTACAGTGAACTAAACGTAAAACTCACATACTCTACTTGTGGGTAGGGCCTCCACTAGCCAAGATACATTCATTTCCTTACCTCGAACTTTATCGTGCATTCGTACTTAATTGTTGTCCTTCTTCTCTTTGTCAATACCTTCACAATTATTGAATAACCCGTCATTAAAATCACATATTAATAACCTTACTTCTACAACCCACATCCTAAGTCCTCCCAATTAATAACCAATTACTTAACCGCTTCCATTGCTTACAACTTAACAACCATGTAACAGTTCTAATAGCTCTGACAAGGAACATTACGCATGTATAATTAACAGAACATGAAGTCTTCAATATGATTATCCATAATCATCAACAGAGGCATCAACTTCACACAGAATAATACGGACAGTAACTCTATCAAGCAGATGATTTATATTATCCATTACAGAGAGTTCATCGACCCTTAATCCAACAATCCAACAACAGAGCATGTATTTGACTATCCTTCATAAAGCTAAAAACAGTAAGCAATAGGGTATACATCGCCTAAATACTCAACAATAGAATATGACCATCCCATAATATCTATTCTCCATTAACCAAAAATAATTATAGGACATTAATCTTCACACTTAAACCATCGGCAGATCCCAAATGACAGAATAACCAATAGCAATATACCACATTCTTTATCCAAGATATCCTTCACAATATTATTCAACTAGAATTCATAAAAGAAGTGAAGAATATTCACTGACCAGGAGAATGCCCTAGGAAACATGCTCGGTCATCACCAGAGAGGGGCTTCCCTCACGATCTCCACTTCCTCGCATAAGCCTAGCTCCATAGAGTATTTTCACATCTCCAGTCTTCCCCTCATTTTCTCCCTGTCTTTGCTCTACATATCAACACCAGAAGGGACACTCTCTGGCAATTCCTAGAAGGCAGAGAGTGAGATTCTCCTGCATGCCCGACCAACCACTGCCCAGCTTTACAGAGTGTTCCCTACACTGCATTGCAGATTACGATTCGAAGCTGGAAAGAACGTGGGGTTGTCTGCATAGCAGACAACAATTCACCCTAACCGACCAGACCAGGTTGTAGATGTAGTCGGGTCGGAGAACCCTATCGCAGCCCGTCCCGATCCGATCTGACGCTAGAATCACCACACGCCAATGCCAATCCATGCCCTGCCAATCGCCCGATCATCAAAACACAAAAGAGGAGAAAACCCGGCCAGACATTTGACTCCGAAAATCGCCTCTCGTTGAAGCCCCGATCCCGCAATCCGAACGACGACCCGCGACCCCATCCCGCTTCTCCTACAAACGCTCACCAGGATGTCTCCACGTCGGAGCCCGCCTCGTCACTGTGCCGAAGCCCGCCGGCGAACTCCATCGTCTTCATTGCTCCCTCGCGCCCGATCTCCATCTCTCTCTCTCTCTCTCTCTCTCTCTCTCTCTCTCTCTCTCTCTCTCTCTC
>CM039479.1:19190-73142 GCA_022433065.1 Begonia loranthoides
GGTTGGTACTTAATCGCTATCATTCTTCTCCTTTTAGTACCTTCAAAATTAGAAACATTTACTTATTGATAATAATCCCTCCAACAAACATTTACAGAGTTCCATAAACCGCAACAAGGTATAGATCCGCAACCACACTAAATCCAACATATTTGTACTCCAGGGAATAACCAACAGAAGGTGTTTCACTATTCTTTATCCAACATTAGATTAACAGCCTAAATGGGTTATCTCCAACAACTAGCACCAAACAATTTCTCATATCATAAATTTAACTGCCTCAGTGTTGACAATAACAAAACAACAAGCTAATACACTTAACAGAACACCCCAACCAACCAATCACAGGGAAATCCATTTTCCAGCACCTAAATCACCAAAGAATAACACAACAGAGATTCATCTTCCAACAACAGTGTATTTATCCACTTATTGGCCAATAATAGAGCCTGAATGTTCATAAAAATCAAGGATAAAGTTGGGGCAATACCTCACAGCTCAAAGAGGACATTTCTCCTAGCTGCCCTCCTCTCCAGCTCTTGGCTCAACCTCTAGAGAGCTCCCCCCTTTCTCTCGCCATTCTTAGAAACTCTTGGCCATCCTCCCAAGCATCCATCTATCTTCAGCATCTTCTCCAGAGAAGAGGAGTCCTCTGCCCTTTTGTTCTCCAAAAACGTCCGACAATTCTCTCCAGCTTTTAAGAGGATGTTCCCCACGCGCGACATGCTGTCGGTTTCATTAGGACAAAACCAGAGGAGGAAGTACCTGTTCGGGCCAAACCGCAATTGCGTCACACCCGAGTCGGAGCACCCTGGTCGGAGCTCGACCCGAGCTGGAAACCGCAACCCCCTACCACCACGAGCTCGTCAGGTTTCATCCCTACAATACCCTCTTGCCAACACCTGATCCTCAAAACGCGAAGGAGGAAAACCCAACAAACATACCTCTGATTTGTCGCCGAAATTGTGACCTGTGGACACGCTTGGTTAGGCATTGATACACGATATTTAAAAAAGATAAAATTGATAGGACATTATGTATATGTGTATGAATGCATGAATTTAATGGAATTGACAGAAAACATGATATGAGATGGCCAATGAGACCTTATGAGGGTAAGAAACCGCTAGTTCTCTAAAAGCCTGAACGCATGGTTATGAGATGGCTAGTGAAAGCCTGAACACATGAAGGTTGGAAAATGAGTTCTAACGACTATGTAACTTAAAGCAAGAAAACTCAATAATGCATGAGATTAAATCATATATGCATGTGTTTTTACTTACTAAGTCATCTCATATTTAGTTTTGTGATGTAGATAAGTTTTTATCTGAAGATGAATTGATGCTAATCGAGGATTTTCCCAAAACAGAAGTGCATTCAGAGGGAGATATTGGGAATATCAATGATGGGTTAGGAGATTAAATTTTATATTGTAGTTTTACTATTTTTAATATTTTACGCTACTAAGTATTTCAATTTCTAAAGTTATTTAAATAAATTTCTTTTGTTTTGGGTTTTTAGATAAACTCTGTCTTATTGAATGAAGTTTTAAATAAATGTTTCATATCTAGTATTGTTTTATATAAAGTTTATTTATTAAGATAGAATTAATACAAATCCTAATAAATAGCTCAAACTATTTTTCTCATAAGTGTAATTATTTTATTAAATGTTTCCGCCTTAAATAATGATTTTTGAACTTTTGTAATTTAGGCTTTATAATGACCTAATTCAACCTAATTTGTAAATCAATTTAGGGAAAAATTTTAGAGTTTACAATTTGAGGGAAAATTAAATTTAGACCGTTCAGGGAATGGATACCTTGATAAGCTCGGAGTCATCTCTTTGTGTTGGTCCCCTTTTATGGTTGGGGAACTCTCCATAATCGGTTTCTTCTTTTGTGAACTTCTCGTCGCTATCCAAATAAAAAGATTGCCCTTTTGGTCTTGTTGAATGAGGACTCCCTCTTGTTGGTTTTGAGAACTCATGAATTGTTGGAACATGGACCGAAGCTCGGGTATTTGGCCTTGTATGCTTGACTCGGTTCCAAGCGTCGGTGGCTCGATGTTTGGAACATTGGTTGGATTTGCCTCATCTTTATGTGTCACTTTTGTTGCTCATCGTGTCATCATTAAGAAAGAACAGTTGAGTTAGGAAATGCTTTAGCTCTAATACGAAATGATGCACCAGCGGAAGGGGATTAGAATATTACTTGAAAATATGTCCTTGAAGTGTTGGAGTGTTGAGAGGTGTTCAATAAACAATGGAGGCAACTTATGGACTAGCAGTCAAGGACCGATTGAGGTCGCGGTCGATGATGGCGTAAAAAAGACAACATAGATTCGACCTTTGTGTGGCGGTCTATTGAGAATCAAATGCAAAATAGAAAAGAAAACTGCGAAAGCAAGGACATCAAGATTTACGTGGAAAACTCTTATGGGGAAAAACCACAGGCATAAGAGAAATCACTAATTAGAAATCAAGGTTCAATGAGTTTTGCGACTCAAGCATCAATATATAGAGAAAATAAATAACCCTAATATTAGTTATGGGCTCGACCCGGCCCAACTAGAATTCGAGTCACACCGAACTCTAACAATCTCCACCTTGACACAAATTCCACATGAAAGATCCAATACAGGCTTCTTGGCTCACCCAAAACGAATCCAGAACACTAAACTCTAACAATCTTCATCTTCAAAGAAATTCCAATGTAAGGCGAACGATCTACAAAACTCCAACAAAAAATAACCTCCCTTTCCACAAAGGCCCTTGCTGGGCCAACTCAATATCTGGTAGTGATCAAGTTTAAGCCCTACTTAAACTTGAGAGACACATTCAGGAAAAAATCACATATTCTCAATGGTACCAACGAACTATCAGAGATGTCACAACGAATGGTATGTGAATATGTTGAAGACCCCCCTCCCCCCCAACTAGAATTAATACCCTCGAACACAATCAATATATAATCCACTGTAGAAGTTTCACCATATCGCCGTGGAGCTTTACCCTTTCTGATGTGATCCAAGGACCCATGAAGATCCAAGTCATTACCAAAGACAATGATCCATTGCAAGGCATAGGAGGTCCAAT
Organism: Begonia loranthoides; assembly: GCA_022433065.1. Classification (NCBI taxonomy): domain Eukaryota; kingdom Viridiplantae; phylum Streptophyta; class Magnoliopsida; order Cucurbitales; family Begoniaceae; genus Begonia; species Begonia loranthoides. The sequence continues at coordinate 22,287 of CM039479.1, forward strand.
GACAAGATCAAGAATGAAGGGAGTCATTATTCTAAATGGCCCAACTAGAAAGGCAAAAGTCATAAAGGTTAAAATTGGGCCTTGGTTTTCTGCACACCAAAATAGATATGGCAATTTGGGCTCCATAAAATTTTAAATGGAGACGTGGTCTTCATACAAATTAAAGTACACATCTTAAGCTTTCCATAGACACCAAGATCGCAAAATTGGGAGGAGATTTGGTGGTTCAAATAGTATCTCGAAATCTGCCAAGATTCAGCTCCAATTTAGGCAGTCAACTTTCACTTCCAAGTTTCCTATTTGTTTCTAAATTTTATTTATTAAGTTTCCAAAGTTGTTTTTGTTAACTTTAAGCTTCCAAATCATTAGGATTCGGGATATTATAGGTTTAAGATTATTTTCTGTTATTTTAGGGATATTTCCTAATTTATTTAGGTATGTTTGTAGCCTATTTAAACACAAGCTTGTACCCTTCTTTAGGGGAATGAATATACACGAATTTTGAGAGATTTTTGAGAGAATTTTCTCTTTGGTTCTTTGTGAAGAACTAGATCTTCTTCAAGCGTAAACTTGGAAGATAAACTTGATAACTTTGGTTCTAATCAACAAGTTTGGTTAGGGCCAAGTTCCTTAATTTGATAGTTTTGGTTCTTATCTCTTTATAGATAACGGGTCAAGCTCCTATACTTGTTTCAAAGAGGTTCCTAATTCTAGTTTCTGCATTGTTGAAGGGTCTCGGATTTAATATATCTGTGGTTCTCTCATCACTTCCTCTTGGTTTTGCTTTTGACGATACCACTTTAACATGAAACTGTAACTGGTGACGAAGTGGTGATCGGATCACCTTGAACATCTGTAATAAGCTGACGTATCGGCTCTGATGCAAATTCAGATCCCTACTTGAACTTCAACTGAGAACCTGACTTCTTCTGAGTCTTCTCCAAAAAACCTTTAGAAGGTGAATTCACAAACTTTGCAACCTTATTACCTATCACTGTAGAGCCCTGTAACACATACAAATTTGTAGAGATTCTATGTCCCTTTAACTTGATGAGATCACCTCTATTGATCTTTATACCTCCACCTACAGCACATTACTTCTACCCTTTCGAATCCAGAGTACTCAACAAGATTAGATTTTTTTTCAAATCGGGAACATGTTGCACATTACCTAGTATCCTCACAACTTCATCAAACATTATGATTCTAACAATATGATTCACCACGGGGTCCGATCACCCTAGCACGAGCCAAAAGGCTCATCTCTTATCTAACCAATTACTATTTTGCGTGAAACAGTCTATTTGAAGACATGGAAGAGGCACCCAAACATGAAGATAAAGAAGCTCCAAAACATCTCCTCATTTGGAGTGATGAAATCAATCCTTGGACCACTCCCACAAGCCACGGCCAACTTGAGGAACAAGAACACAAAGCTAAGTTGAACTTTTAGTGGAGATTTATGTCTTAATTATGCTTTGTCTAGCTAGTTTAATTTATGTTTTATGGAGTTACTCCAAGCAACAGGTTCGTCATTAGAGGGTTTTCTATTTATCGTCAGTCGTCATAGATCATCTACATTGTGTTCTCCATTCTCGCTATCAAGCCATTTTGATTGGGGCTGCCGCAAGAGTGTCCTTTGTAAAATTGGATTTTTTCCAAAGATAAAAATTGTTAAAATCATTGGGGTTTTTGGGAGATTAAATTTGATGATTTATGGAAGATTTGGAATCGCGGGAATATCGCAATCTTAGATATTGTTTTCGGTTGAAATTCAAATAAGGTTTGAATTTTGTATTATTTGCGACTATTCTTGCGATTTCATTTGATTTGATTTGGGGATGATTCGTTATGACAAAAATATCTGAATTTTGGGGATATCTTTTAGAATCTTGTGATATCCATGGTTTTCCGCTTCAATTTTTGGGATGAATATTTTATTGAAGTCAATGATCTTTTGGGTCAGATATTTTCTTAAAAATTATGTTTTTTAGGGCGATGAGATCTTTGATGTATATCTTCCACTTTTGAATTGAGATTCGAGATTTTGTTATGGGAAGATAACAATAGTAGAATTTTAAAGGATTTTGAAAGACGGTTTTGATACGGTAGGTCAAGTGACGAGATATACTCGCATAGATTTGGATGACTCTTTGTGAGATTTGAAGATATCACCATTGTGGTTTAAATATTTTTAAACCTTGTCAACATCAGTTGCTGAATTTATCCTTGAAGACTTTTATATTGGTGATCTGTATATTTCTAGGCAGATGGACCCTCATTGCAGATCTTCTTTAAGGGTGTAGAAGAGGAAAATTTGAAGATTTAAAAATTGATTCCTTGCATCAGAATTTGTTTTCAGATGGAGATTGTCAGAATTCAGGGTTTTGAAGTTTTGTTGGGCCGAGCTGACGAGCACACGCTATGAATCTCTTTCATATAATTCATGTCAAGGTGAAGATTGTTAGATTTCTGTGTGACTAGAATTCCTTTGGGCTAGGCCGGTGGACCCACATTGTTGATCTCATTTAGGATTTTGGTTTCTCTATAAATTCATGTAAACTAGAGTCGCAAAACTCGTGGTTGTATTTTGATCTTTATAATAGATTATTCCTCTGCCTGTGGTTTTTTTCCCAAAAGGGTTTTTCCACACAAATCTGGTGTTCCACATCATTTTTTTTCAGTTATTGTTTGATCTCTAACACAGTCGATGGACGGACGATCTGGCAGACGATCTACTCGATCGGTGCTCTGCTTTCCTTATTTTGGCCAAAATTCACTTTTGGAAAGTGAACTTTGGAAGCTTGTAACTTCTTCGTTTTAGAAGCTTTTGAGCTAAAATTTGGACCATGTCTTCTTGGATGGAATAGGAAAGAACTCTTTTAAGAAATTTGAGAATATACTTCAAGAATCAAGAGATATACTGAGAAGAAAATAAGTGGTCAGAAATAGAAAGTAAGACAGCTTGCACTCCCTTTTTGATGACTTTGCGGATGGAGACTTGATGGATGGCTGGACACTACTTCACACAATCTTTTCCCAAGGAGTAGGGTTGTGGATGCCAATAAGAGAACTCACTCAACTCTAAGTGAGCCCAATCTTGTGATATGACTCACACAAGGACAACTTTAGATGCCACTCACCAAAACAATTGAAAAAGCAATCACTCCTATTTCAAAATAAGAAAAAGCTTTTTGAATTTAAACTTCAATGTCTAAAACATAAGGATTAGGGGGCTTTATATAGCCAATTACAAAGCATAAAATAGAAAACAACAATAAAGGAAACACGCTAGGTATTCGGTCCTAATTGCCAATTAGTAAACTATAGTTTTAGTAACTTTCTAAAGCTCATATTTTGGCAACCCTTGCTAGCTTTTGAAATGGTACTTGGTTGGCAGCTACTTTCCTTCAAAGTTCACCACTTGGATGGTTACCAAATCGGGTGAGTTTTTGTAATACCCTGGGGTATTTAGTCTCGTGTAAACGTTGCATTTAGAGAAAATGTGATATGTTTATGTTTTGTTATGAAGAATAAAATGTTGAAATATAATTATTTATTATTAGAAAATAAGGATTTAATGTAAAAATTTGAAGGTTGGAGCTAGCGATCGATTCCGGCAGTCGACTAGCTTAGCGTCGATCGACCGGCGCGATCAACTAGCGATGCTGAAGGCCAATTTTGGCGGACGATCAATACATTAGTGGTCGATCACCCTTAAGTTAAAATGATTGACTGCCATTTATATCACCTTTTGGAAGTGATATTCAAAAGCCAGAAACGGAAGAGCTTCGTCTCTTGGCACTTCAAATGATACCCAACGCTTCCTTCTCGACTTCTCATCTTCAGGGAGTGACTGAAGAGTCATTTAGAGTGATTTATAAATAGGACGTAAGGGTTAAGAGTCTTTGCTTCTGGAAAAATTGGAGAGAAGAGGAGGTTTGCTCTGTGAGTTGTTTTGAGTGTTCTATCGGCGGGAGGGAGATTGCTACTGAAGGAAAGCTACGTGAGGTAAGGAATATTGTATGTGGTTTGTCCGTATGGACCTACATCACAGGAATTGGAAGTTTTGTCGTGTGTTTTGCTGTGTAGTTGTAGTTTTCCCTCTGATGAATACTGCTTCTATGTTAGGGTTCTTACTCAATGTATTTTCTGCCTATATTCGATGATAAGCTCTCTATTATGTATAAGTCTTAAGTGATGGTTCTCTATCTGAGTTGTTTACCTACATTAGTTTACTAACAGATGTGATAAAAATAGTTTCCTATGATGATGGTCGGTAATAAGGGAAGAAAAGAGTTTTCTGACGATAGTCGCAGTAGTAATTTTTACAATAGTTTTCCTTAGTTATTCACGGTATTAAATTAGATTGTTCACGTACTTATCGTTTGATTAAAATTAGTAAATAAATGGAAAGAAGGGAATCTGCAAGAAATTTACAAAGAAGAGAATGTAAATTTTGCATGTAGTTAATAGACTTTAAATTAGGTTGATAATGGTTTAAATTATAGTATTTCCTTGATAGTAAACTAGACGTTAAATTAGGTTGGTTACATTTGATTAATACAAGATGAATAGATAATTTACTCACAACGATATTCCCTGCATAAATTAGAATAAATAGAAAATTTAATTAATTAGATTATATTAATGGTGAAACTAGATGTATGAGTGTATTTAATGGATATAAGAAAATTAGATTAATAACATAATTAGTATAAGCAATAAATATACGTTGTAATAATTATAGTTATAGATTAGTACCCTTGATGTTAAAGACTAAATTGGAAATAATATAGTAAGGATGGAGAAATAAACGTATGGTATTACAGTATAATTGATACTTTTTTAGCAAAGGTATGTTTAGTGTTAAATTGTAATTAAAGCATGATTTTAACTATTGTATATTAATTGTTAGTAATATTGTATGTGATATATGAATTGCCATGTGTGACATTAATGTAGACAAGTTAGTAGGATTGTATGTAATGCATTGCATGGGCTAATAATGAAGATAATAAATTGTGTTTCCTACGTGGGTTCGGAAACTGAGGAGGTTGCTCACACGTAGAAAACAACTCGTTTGAGTAAGTTTGGAAACTAAAGAGGTTGCTCTTACTCAACGGGGGGTGAGTTCGGAAACTGCAGAGTTTGCTCTCACCCAAGAGTAATTGAATGTAATGTAAGTGGGCTCATTTTTAGTGAGTTCAGAAATTGAAGAGATTGCTGTCACATAAAAATGAATCCAAGTGGTGAGTTCTGAAATTGAAGAGGTCGTTCTCACCCAGCTTATGGATATATCAGGGTTAAGCATGTAGAGTTGTTATAGAGATTATGGTTGCATTTCATTTTTTATTCCTTACTGGACAATAGGCTTATTATTCCTCATGTGATATAAGTATGGATTGTGAGCCGGCTGAGATGAACGTTGAAAAAGTGTGATGCGATGCAAGTTTGTGTTACCATGCGCGAAACGACCTCGGGGGTTATGGCTCTAATGAATAAAAGTTATTTTAAATGCTTAAGAGTTTGTTATGGATTTTAAGTATTTTATTTATGTTATTTCTGTAAAACAGTTAAATATTTTTATTCCGCGTAACGTACTCTGATGTTTTTTTTAATTAAGTATATTTTCATGGGATTTCAAAATGTTCAAAATTTTACAAAAAAAAATCATAAATGGAAATGAGATGTTATAGTTTTGTCCACTTGCTTCGTTGATTTTAGAAGCTTTCCTTATCTCTTTTCCTTTTGGTCATACTTGCCCTCCAATGGAGCCTTCTTGGGCTTCATTCCATGGTTTTAGAGGCGTAGACTCTCTTTGACTTCCTTTGGTTGATAGTTCCTTTACTTGGGCTCCTAATGAGTTACCTTCCAAATAGTTGGACGGGCTTGAGTTTATGAGCCCTTGGACCTTTATCTTTGAGGTTTGACTTATTAGTCCATCAGTAGATGAGAATGACGTTAATGATATACGTAAGGATATGAAAGAATGATAGATGCAGTTAATGGAGAATTCTCATAGGCAAAAGCTAAGGTGTTATTGAAGCAAAATTGACCCGATGGTGAGGATTTGAATAAAACATATTTAAAAGAATGAGATTTTATTTCAATTGTCTTTTCTTAATATGTTTGGATTTAAGTTAAAATATTTTGAGAATATTTACATTTATGTTGGGATTTATCACGTTTGAATTTAAATGAGATTTCTTTAAAACTTCCATTTTATAGTTTTAAAGACATAATTTTTATGAATGAATTTTTAAAAAAAAAATTGCAAGAAAAAGAATTTACACTATGAGACTGGATGCGCTTTGGGTAGCTCTATAATGATTTGATACTAAATGACGTGATGCAATCTTTTTATTTCACCGAGGAATTCTTTTAAGAAAAAGAATTCACTTCAACAAGAAAATTGAGAGTTTAGTACAATCTTATGGAAGAAATTCACCAATGGAATTGGTGAGAAGATTGTACTGAATTGACAAAGAGTAATAATGCTCACAAACACTAAAACTTCCAATACTCACAATCACAATAATCAAATTAATCCAAGAGAAAGCAAAACAATAGCCTCCCCTATAAGAAATTTATCTAATAAAAAACTCTCACTTTCATAAAGGGTCTAAGTGAGGTATATATAAGTGAGGTATATATAGCATACAATTAAAGAATAAACATAGATTTCGACTATTAAATCCCTAACCCAAATCTCTAAAATAACAAAAATATTCGTTGGGCAAAATAAATGGAGGATTCTCTCTTAATTGTACAAGTGGATGCCCAGTCGTGGGCAAAATCTTTCCACTAATAATAGTTTTTTCACAAAATAAGAAATGATACTGCTTTGCTCGTCGTGTCCCAATTGGCAAACGTTTTGCTATGATGTCCTTCACTTCTCAAACAACACCGCTGTATCCCGGCGGTTGCTGCATGTTTAGACTTCGCATTGCCTTCCTCACTAAATATGCATCTTCCCACATTCCAGAATCTGCATATATGTTGTAGAGCAGAACTCTACCGCCCCCATGAGTTGGTTCAGCTCTAGCCAGTTCCCCTGCAGCTCTTTCTCCGATTTTGACATGTCCATGAGTTCTACATGCAGCTAATAAGGTTCCCCATATCACCACATCTGCCTCCATCGGCATGTTTCTAATCAATTCCTCAGCCTCTTCCACCCGTCCAGCTCTTCCCAAGAGATCCACCATACAGCCATAGTGCTTTATGTTTGGTTCTATCTCATAAACACTCTTCATCAACTCAAAATATCTTTCCCCCGCATGGACTAAACCAGCATGGCAACAGGCACTCAAGACACCGACAAACGTGATTGAATTAAGTGGTATTTTCTGCTTTTGCAAATCGCCAAAGATTTTGAGCGATAAACTTGAATATCCGTGCATGGCCAACCCGCATATAATTGCATTCCAAGGTGAGACAGATGAGACTTGATGTTGGACTTGATAAAACATATCCAAGCTATTGTTGACGCTCCCACATTTGGCGTACATGTCAATGAGGGCCGCACTTAAATTATCTGACAAAGAGATTGCGTTATTACGTATATATTCATGAGCCCATCTCCCGTCTGCCAATTGGCCTCGACTGGCAATTGCAGATAAAACACTTACCATTGTAATTTGATTCGGTTGCACCCCACTTTCCACCATTCTATGAAAGAGTTCTAAAGCAATTTCAGGTTGTTCGCTTTGTGTATATCCTGAAATAACGATACTCCATGAAAATATGTCTCTTTCTGGCATCCCTTCGAATGTTTTCCTTCCCCATTCAACCATTCCGTTTCGCATAAATCCCGAGATGAGGGCATTCCAAGAGGCAATATGCTCCTTAATACTCGCTTGAAATTGCAACTCGGCCAGATTGATTTTTCCACACCCGGCATAGAAACTGATGAGAGTTGTCTGTATGAAGTGGTAGCAGTCAAAGCCTATTTTGAGAATTACACCATGAAATAGCTGACCTTCCACAAATGACATGGCCTGTCCACAAGCGGAAACCAAATCAACTATCATAACTTCATTAGGCTCTACACCACTACATCGCATTGCCTGGTACATCAACACGGCTTCATTTAACCTTTTCACTTGCACATACCCATCAATCATTGTGCCCCAAGAAACTACATCCTTTTCCGGAATAGTCTCAAACAACTCTCTTGCCTGATCGACCAACCCTGCTTTTGCATACCCATTCAACATTACATTCCATGATACTACATTTTTGCCTGGCATCTTAGTAAACAATCTTATAGCATCTTCTAAACGTGAACAAAGGCAATAAAAGTGCACAAGATTTGTTGAAATAAGAACTAATCCCACAAGCTGAAGTTTGATTGCCAAACCGTGAAGCTTCCAACAATCCCAAATGGCACCCACATGAGAACAAGCAGAGATCACGCTTGCCATAGTCACCTCGTTAGGAACGACAGCCTCAGATCTCATAACTTTGAAAAACTCAATTGCGTCATTCCAAAAACCATTCTTAGCATACCCCATTATCATGGTGGTATAAGAAACGCAATTTTTGCTGGGCATTACATCAAACACTTGGCGGGCTTTTTCCAGTTGGCGAGATTTCATGTACCCAGAGGCCATAATATTACAGGAAACAGGATCCAGTTCAGAAAAGGATTCAAAAACTACCTCAGCATCGTCAAGACATCCGCATTTGGCGTACATGTTAATCAAACTATTACGAACGAAAGTGTTAGAGACGTACCCAGTTTTGATAAGGAGGGAATGGATTTGTCGGCCATGGGAAATAGCTAAAAGACAAGAGCAGGCCTTCAAAACGGAGACCAAAGAGAGCACGTAATCGAAGTGGGGTAGACAGTTTGGGCGACGGAAGAACACCGGAAGAGGGTGTGGTGGGTCGGGCGCAGATTTTGCATCGGGGAAGGAGGAGAGGCATTTGAGAAAGGAGGGTCGGAGAGAATAGGAAAGAAAGCGGTAGGGGGCCTGAGAAACAAGCATGAGACAGAGAGATCATGTGGGAGAAGTGGTTGATTTCCGATGGATCATTTGACAATTGTAGGGAGATCGGGGAGCGAGTAACATTGTTTTCATGAAAAGACTCCTTTCTTTCATCCCAACACGTAGGGGTGTGCATGGGACTGGTCCGGTCCGGTTCTGACCGATCCGGTCCCGGACCGGCCGGTCCGGTGCCAATTGTGTGAAGACCGGTACTGGAACCGGTCAGAACCGGTTCCGGTCCGGTTCTGGACCGGGATTTCCGGTACCGGTTCCGGTCTGGGACCGGTTTAGTTTTCTAATTTTTTAAATATTAAAAATAATATAATGTAATAGTTTTTTTAAAATTAAAAATTAAAATTAAATATAATGTAATAGTTTTTGTAGTAGTTTTTGTAATATAATGTAATAGTTTTTGTAATAGTTTTTAAAATATAATGTAATAGTTTTTTTAATAGTTTTTTTAAAATTAAAATTCTAATTAAACTACATAAACCGGTTCTACAACCGGTCCGGTTCCATGGTACCGTGACCCGGTACCGGACCGGTTGTAGAACCGGTCCCGACAGTACCGGACCGGATCCGGTCCGGTCCGGCATTTTCAAGGACCAATCCCGGTACCGTTGAACCGGTTCCGGTCCGGTTTTCCGGTACCGGGCCGGTCCTGCACACCCCTACCAACACGTTCTGCCGTTTCATGTTTACATAGATAGACTCATCGTATGTAACCATCATGAGTGAGAACATGGCATGCATGCCAAAACTTCCATAGAATAGAAGCTACTGAAAACTAATACTCAGAGTGATGATTTCCCTTTGTACATGTCAATAAATCTCAATTTTTTCAGGGTTTCCCTTTTCGGAATGAAAATTGCAGATCATTCAAACACTTGAGCCAATTAGTAGTGTCATTCAAGTACTAACACACCAACTGTCTCATCATACACACACTTGACAAATCCATGGGGCAGAGAGAAATCATTAAAGTCCATGTTTATTTGCATTCAATTTGGTCTTTAAAAATGTATTTTGAGAGAGAGATAGAGTGTGTCGAGGAAGAAAGATGTCAAATTCATTGAGTAAAAGGTGAACAAGTATATGAAGGAGATGCAGGCGATGGTGGAGTAGTCATCCACAATCTCTCTCAGCGATAATCTCCTCCTCCAATGCCATTATGAGCTATGGCAGCAACAGCCCTGCAACCACCACCAAATTTTCTACATTAATCTCAGTCTTTAAACATCATTTCCAACAAACAAGAGATCAAGTTCTGAATAACAAAATTACGTGGTTTCATATTTACATCCTCATTTCCTTATAAAGCTTGAGATATCACGTCACTTCGTCATTACAAGTATCCTCGGTATAACAAAATCAGTCAAATCAGCTTTGCAACAAATAAAAGCGCATGATGAGGGGTAGTCAAGTTGCAAAACAAAACAAATTAAACAAAACAAAACACTCCAATTTTACTCCAAGCTTCATCTAATACGCTCCAGACTAAAAACCATTATTTCCTCATCATTGATTGGGCCTCTGACTAGCAAATCACATATCTGATGAAGCAATATTGAACTTTTATTATATTTCCCTCTGACTTAGTACATGTTTACTGCTCTCTACGTTTTATGCTTTATTGGATTTTGTAGATACAGGCTTCGTATTCATTTCTAAATAATTTCTATTACTTGGGCTTTTGTGTATAGAAAGAGTGTAGACGGAACACAGTAGAATGCAACAGGTGGAGATTCTTCTTCTTCCATGACCAATTCTCCACCATCCATGCGCACAATCCGAACACCCACTCTCACAACAAAACACATCCACAACTTGCTAGTGGCTCTGCCTATAATAGCTCTAATAAGCTTAAATCCTCAAAACACGATCTTGTCCCCAGCCACCATAACCCTCTCATTAATAACTCAAACTTGACTTACCCTTTCTTGATGGTTGCCTAACATTAAAGATTTCTTAGACAAATGTGAAAATAGGATTTGAGTAGATGGAGATCCCAGATGCGCGAATGGTTGAACTTGTTCAGCCAAGTTCAAGGGCGGTACATTAACATGGTTGGGCCTGCCTCAAGTCAATTGGAGAGAAATGCACAGAGCTTAATCAAAAGCTGATCGATGATACAAAATCTCATGTGTGAGCCTTCTTATCCATCACATCTGGCAATTGATGTATGAGGCTAAGGTCAACTTATACGATCTTGGTTCTCTTAAACTATTACTTTGGCATTGAAGCACGAAAGCACCTCACAAAACTTCCTAATATGCTCATTACCACAACCCTGTTTTCCACTCACCTTAATTCCAACTAAAAAAGCTACAAAATGACCGACAAAAACAGCCCAAACATCTAATTTTATCCTTCCATTCGCCTGCCTCACAACTACAATGACAACTCCAACCCTCTAATGAAAATATGTGGTTATTATTGACGAGTTAGATTTTCAACATCATTGACTTTTTAAGGAAACTTCATATAGAGAGTCTGATGATGGTGATCCAATCACTTCTGTGGTCCAAAAATCATTGCCACCATCAACAAAAGATCTTTGGCAATTTGACGTGCAACAACCATGTAGGAGGCTTAGCTACCACTGATGTGGACATCTAGGATTGGTATCTTTGCAACTAGTTTTTGTTACTCAGAATTTTGGATATAGAATGAGTGTAAGAGAAAATAGAGTAGAACATAATAATGGTTTGAAGATTTAAATACAACAACAGCATAGAGTGAAATGTAATATTGTCTGGAAGATTTAAATACTACCTACACCTTTGGAAATTCTTCTTCCTGGAAGAAGACTCTATCAATCCAAACAGCCAAAAAATTGCTGGTAAATGTCCAGAGAATACTTTTTTTGTTTTTTTATGAATAAACACCTCTCAGATGCTATACAATTTGTATTTTGCAAAGATAGATGGTAGTCACTAATTATGCACAGTTATACTAAAAAAGTATCTGCCACCATTAGAATTGGCTTTGGGAAACACATAGTTCATGAATTGTATTTAGCATGTATAAAAGGTTGCTCCAATGTAAATAAATTAAAAATAAAAAACCTGAAATTAGTGAAACCTGCTTTCAAAAATTTAATTATCCTGAACTGAAATGTATGCACACCACTTTTCGTTCATATTTAAGATATGTCGTTGACCAAATTTATTTATATTCCAAATGTGGAAAATGAACCATTTTTCACTTAATTTCCCAAAATCCCAAAAGGTGCAACTGGAATAATAAAATGTTTTCTAAACATTTGAAGCCAACAGAACAATTTCTTCAACTTCCACGAGAAGTGTCAAAACACCCTTCTTGGAACACATGTTCAAATGTTGCTTTTCACAAATTTGGACTGCAATTCATTTTTTATGGCCAAAGACAAAATGAAAAGAATAGCTCAATTGCAAAGGAAGATAAAAAAAAAAGGTCAGTGAAATGCACAGCAGAACAATCATTCAAGTTTCAGGATAGTCAGTTAAGTGATAAAACAGTAGTTTGTCTGACAACAACTAACTTCCACTCACACAAAGTAATTCAACGACTACAAGAATAACTCGTCTATGTACAGTCGAACCAGTATTACCATATACGATCACTTGTCAGGAATGGCAGAAAATTGATTAAGGTCTGCCCTTTGTTTAAACTAGCACTTTTTAAATGATAATCCAAACTATTGAAAGTTCAACTTTAATGACAGATATATAACACATTGTCCTCACAAAATTTACATCTGTCTAGATTGTAATACAAGAGCTGAAATATGTGAAAATGAATCTACCGATGCAAAGGAAAACAAATGCCAAAGTAAAAGAGCTATACAATTCACTATGCGCTTCAAAAGAAAATGAGAAAATATAGGTAAAGATTTGAAGAGGTAGGTGGATAGTGTAAATCAAATAAAATTGAAATTTCTCCAACCAACTATGATTCAGGTAACCAGATATCCAAAAACAAAGTTGTTGACAGGAATAGCCTACTCAACAATAAAAATAAAGGCTCAACTTATACTCAAACAAGCAGTGGAAAATTCTTCGTTGATTTAATACTCATTGGCAGATAAATGAAACCCAGACAAAGAAATTAAACAAAACTTTCAAGCTTAATTTCATGCAGAAAATCATATAATCCCCACAGAACACACAATCAAACCCATTGTTCGAAACCAGAAACTTACTTTTTATGCCGCCTCCCCCGCTTAGTCCCCCAACCCTCGAGCTTAGCGATCGGGCAACCACAACGTCCCCGAAAGAGCAAAACTGCTCGGCCATTTGGAGGAGCCATCTTTCTGAGCTCCGACCTTAGGCACTCATAATCGGGATTGGCCTCGCTGCCCCCTTTCCAGGGCAACTTATCAATGTCCTTAGATCCAGTCTTAACACACTCCTCCGTTTGCAATTGCAAATCAAACTCCATAGCCTTCTTCAAAGCCTTACACCCAGGCTTCCCACATTTCCTCGATCGGGCACCGCAGCAAACCTCCACGACCCCGATAGAGAGGCCGCAGAAAACGAAGAAGCCAAATACATAAGGAAAGGGAAATTGATGAAGTTGAAAATGGGAATGAGAGAGAAGAAGGGAGAGGGAGTTGAAGATGTAGGAAAAGTAGGAGGTAAGAAGGAAGGTACCGGAAAAGAGGACAAGGATGAGGATGAGAACATCGAGAGTGGCGGAGGGAGAATGTCTGCAGAGAAGGGAATTGGAATTAGGGTTAGGGTTTGGGGATGATTTTGGGGTCGGAGTTGAAATCATGGTGGAGGGCATGGTGGTAATGGTGGTGATGGGGGAGAAAAAGAGTGCGCATGTTAGAGTAATGACTTCAGTTTTTATTTCATTTGAAAGCGAAGAAGCCAAGGAGATGAGACGTGGTCGGATGCACACCCACTAGTGCGCATGATAATACACTTTGGTTCGATTGGTGACTCTACACGCGCCCGTTGAGAGAGGCGGCTTTTCTGATTTTGTAGTAATGTTCTTGGTTATAATGTATATGGGAAAATGACAAATCAATAGTCATTTTTATCTTTTATTTTTTGTGACAAATCAAATATTATCATTTTTTTGTTAATAAATTAATCATTGAACTTTGAAAAATTATCGCCACGAACATCATCGTTAACTTTCTGTAAATCACATTAACTTTCTAAAAATCACAGTGCAAAAGAATAAATACCCATAGAAAAAGAGTTAATATTCATAGAGAATGGATTTAGAAGATTTTGAATTTTGTAAAAGAATGGATTTAGAAGATTTCGAGTTTTATAATTTAGAAGATTTTGTAAAAGAATGTTAATGTTTGTAGTTTTCAGATGATTTACAATTGTTTTACAGTCTATTGGACTTGGGAGAATCACAATTTGTTTGAGTTTTTGTACGAAGAAGACAATGAATTTTTTTTATTTGCAGATAAACCGCAGAGGTTTGACGACGAATTGCTGCAGTTGCGGTTTTTCGTGAAACCACCGCGATTTGTCATCAAGCCGCTGCGGATTGACGACGAACCGCGGCGGTTTCATCGTCTAGCCGTAGTGGCTTGAGGACAAACTACAGCGGTTTGTCACCAAACCGCTGTGGCTTAATGACAAACCGCAGGGATTTGTCGTCAAACTGCCGCGGTTCCTGGTTTTTGGAACCAGAACCATAACTTTAACTTCAAATGATCATAACTTTGGCTACGAGTGTTAGAATTGACTCCATAAGATGTCAAATTAAAGCTCTCTCAGAGAACTACGGACTTACAATGGGTGCACCTTAAGACCCCCATTTCTCGGGGCCAAAATCACATGTTTAAACACTCAAATTTGCCATCAAAGATTTTAGACAAACCGTGAGTCATGAGTCTGCGGCGGTTTGACGACAAACTGAGGCGGTTTCATGACAAACCACTGCGGTTTCACAACAAACTGCTGCGGTTTGTCATCAAACCGTTAACGGCAAACGTGACTGCGATGGTAGTGCCGTCAATTTTTCATAGTCCAGTAGCTAATTTGTTAGCAAAAAATAGATGATGGTTGGTTTGTCACAAACAGTAAAAGATGATGGTTGATTTGTCATTTTCTTTTATAATATACTCGTTTACTCATGGAATTCAGGCTATCGTTTGAAGTTGATGCATTGGCCAAGCAATACTTTTGGTAAATTCTATGGTAAGGTGTAATTAGACTCGTGAGTGGGATGAGTTTGAATATTCCTAGTTGTTGGAGGTAGAAGAAAATAAAATTTCTCAATTAAATTTCAAGGAAGTTCATATGTGAGAATGTTTTATTGGTGAAGAGGTAATACAAGTCCATGTTGACCTAAATATGCAAAGATTAGTTGGGGAATGGTACAATGGGTTGTAATGTAACACCCCATTGTCATTTTTCCTGTTCCTACAATGTAATCAATTTGAAATAATTAATATGATACATTTCGTACCAACACGTGTTATTTTATGACGTATTAATCGTGGAATTAATCTACGGGACAGCTTAAGTTAAGAAAAAATTGGAGAAAAGCTGTCTAGGGTTGTTTCAGACGAATGCGGACGACATGCACTACAAGCCGCGTCCGAAAGTATCCAGATCTGCGGGATTTAAAATTTAAACAACGGATTTTTAGGGATAAAATTTGAAATGTCAGCCACGAGGCGACTTTAGTAGGCACGAAATCTCCCTCCACGATCCACGCCTCCCCCATTTCAGCCCGTTCCTTCCCTCTGATTGGTGCACATGAGATTCTACGGGTATCCTTTCACCTATTAAACTCTAATTTCCACTATTCCAAATCAGCTTTTCATTTTTTTCAATGAAAAAGAGTGAGTGAGTGTGTGGGAAATAAAGGGAAAATCGTGAAGGGTTGCTACTAGAAGTCGTGAAGTGCGATTCGTAATGAAGGCCGAAGCTAGGAAACTCGGTGGTAAGCTGTGGAGTGCTGTCCTTGTTAAGTATTCTTCAACCTAGGTAACGAAGGGTAGAGTCTTGGCCGTCAAAGCCCTACCCACAAGTGTGTGTGTGTGTGTGTGAGTGTTGTGCTGGATATATCACTGCCAAATTCTTTGTGTGTGAATTCTTTGGAAATTTTGCTGCTGTAATGTTTCTACATTTATCCGTATTATGTTGAACTTGAATGCCTATTGATGGAAGGAATAATAAAAGAAAGAATTGTAGGAAGATGTGATAAGTAGGAATATTTTATGAACTGCATAATTCATGAGTCAATGTATTACTCACTGAAATTTCTCTTTAATACGTTTAAATTTTTGCTTGTTCACTAAGAATCCCTATCTTGAACATGGTTAAGTTAAATTAGACATTGACTCGTTCAAATTTCTGCTTTATTAGACAAATAAAGGTAGGTTAATCTAACATTGTGAAGTTATGCTTTTATTCTTGGTTCTGGTTAGGAACTAGAAGTTTCTGAATTTAGTAGGATTCAAACTAATTTAGTATTTCTCTATTATATTGATTGTCTATCATGTTGTTAGTTGTAAATTGTTAAATAGAAGTCTTGTATGTGATCCATTAAGCATGTCTATACTCGGAATTAATTAGATAAGAAATGCCTAGATAACTTAGCAAGCATGTAGGCTAATAATTGTTTTATTCATTGAAATTTTCTAAACTGTTAATGCTTACACTATTTCTCACTTAGCAAGCATGTGTAGGATAATAATTGTATTACGTTACTCCTTAAATTTTCCTAAACTGTTAATGCTTACTCTATTTCACTAAGCAAGCATGAATAGATTAATAATTGTCGAGCATATTTATTATCACCTTGCCATGTCATCATTATTGTAATTAGTAGGATTTGTAATGTTACTCTTTGTATTAGATATTCACTGTTTTTGTCTTCCTTACGGAATGTTAATTACAGTTGTTGTTATGAATGCTACTATTGTAATTCATTGTCGAAATTCTTTTCTAATAATTCTATTGCTATTCATTCCTGTCACTTTTAATTCATTATATTAGTATGTTTCATGCATCATGGTAATAGAGATTCATGGGACAAGGACATGGAAATGGGGTTGGTAATCAGAATCAGCGACCGATTGCGATCCAACCAGTCCAAAGGGAAACTAGATGGGAGAGATTTCAAAGACTCAAGCCTCCCTGTTTCTGTAATACCCCGATTTTTTATATTGAAATTTAATAAGGATAGTTGGAAGGTAATTTGGGATATTTGGATTTATCAGATAATTATCAGGGTATTAACAAGGACGTATTCGTTAGATAATAATTTATGAAAATTACTGTAATTAAAATAAATACTAATTTAATGAATTAAATTATAATGTTTGAGATTAATTATAATTGTTTTGGAATTAATGATTTATTGAATAAATAAAGTGACAGATTAAATTATAGAGGGATTAAAATGGATTAGAATTTAAAAAAAAAAAGAAAATTTAAATATGAAAGAAAGAAAGTAGAATAGAAGAGGTGGGTGAACTGGTTCACGGAGTGAACCGGTTTGATCAAAAGTAATGAATGGCCTTCGGCCATTTGCGAAGAACAGATGAGAGAGGGGGGAAGAGAGCGCCAGAGAGAGAGATGAGCGAGGGAGAGAGGCAATTTCGAAGAGGGAGGTCGAAAGCTCGGGTGAGGGAGCTCGTGTGTGTGGGTTCACAATGACAGCACTGTCTGGCGAATGGCGAGGGACTGCGAGCTTGGGCGGTGCAACTTCGCCGATGGATTCGAGTCGCGGGATGAATCAAATGTGCCGTGACGATTCTGGCGTCAATTTGAGGTAGGTTCAACTGATTCTTCGTTCTCCTTTGTTTTTTGTCGATTTGGCGTTGGCAGGGAGCGATTTTTGGTGTCGGGATGGCAGCGAGGGACGTCTCGGGTAGATGGCAAGGGCAGGCAGTTCGGGAGGAACAGCTGGGTCTTGCCCGGTTCGAACCGGTCTTTCTCCTGTTTCTGGTTTTGGATGAAATCGACACAGTGGACATCATAGGGCATAGGTGGGCAGTGGTTGGTCGGGCGTGCTCTCTGCCTTCTGGGAATTAGCAGAGAGTGTCCCCTTCTGGCATTGATAAATAGAGATGAGGCAGAGAGGAGGAAAAGGCAAAAATGGGAGAGAAGAGGCAGAGAGTGTTGAGAGCTTCTTTGGAGAAAGAGCAAAGTGCTTCTCGAGAGGAAATTGAGACAGAGTGTGGGAGGAGACTCTGGATGAAAGTAGAGGGCTGAGAGAAAAATAATGGAAAGAGGAGAAGAACTGCTCCTCTCGGGTCTCCTTGGTTCTTCAAGTATCCCACTTTGTCTCGTTGGTTTTATGAATTAAGGATAAATATTATGAATGGAATTGGTTGGATTTAAGTTCAATGAACTCTCTGTGATGGATAATATTGATCATTTGTGTTGGTTGAGCCACTGTCTTTATTGTTCTATGTGAAGCTTGAAGCTCTAGTTGATATGTTAACACCTCTGTTGATGATTAAGGATAATCATAGTAAAGTTTCATACTCTATATTTATGACTAACTGCTGCTATGTTATTTCGGATACTGTGTTTGTCTGTTGTTGGGTTGGATTCATCCCCTGTTGGTGTTCCACTTGTGGTTGAAGGACGGATGGGTAGTTCGGATCTAGCCCATATAGGGTTAGAAGCTGATCAAACTATTCCCATCTAGTATGTGTTCCTTCAACTTCTTGCTCGAAGTACGAGTTATGAACGAATGAATGAACTTAATGAAAGTTTGGTTTGGGGCGGACCCAATCCCACTTTGTCTCGTTGGTTTTATGAATTAAGGATAAATATTATGAATGGAATTGTTGGTTGGATTTAAGTTCGATGAACTCTCTGTGATGGATAATATT
This sequence comes from Begonia loranthoides, assembly GCA_022433065.1. Taxonomy (NCBI): domain Eukaryota; kingdom Viridiplantae; phylum Streptophyta; class Magnoliopsida; order Cucurbitales; family Begoniaceae; genus Begonia; species Begonia loranthoides. Next base: position 41,091 of record CM039479.1, read on the forward strand.
GATCATTTGTGTTGGTTGAGCTACTGTCTTTATTGTTCTATGTGAAGCTTGAAGCTCTAGTTGATATGTTAACACCTCTATTGATGATTAAGGATAATCATAGTAAAGTTTCATACTCTATATTTATCACTAACTGCTGCTGTGTTATTTCAGATACTGTGATTGTCTGTTGTTGGGTTGGATTCATCCCCTGTTGGTGTTCCACTTGTGGTTGCAGATTTATACTTCGTTGTGGTTTGTGGATAATCTGTGAATGGATAAATCATTAAGACTTGCCTATTTATTGATGAAAGGTTGGTTTTCAGTGTTGATTGTTACTTCCAAGTTATGGAGGATGAGGAGTGAGAAATTATATTCGGTTGCTACGTTGGGAATATTGGAATTTCTAAGTGTTAAAGTTTAAAGGATTCGATGAGAAGTTATTAATGGATACATGTTTTAATTGTGAATATATCAGAAAGAGATAGAGGATGAAGATTAGGTGCCAACCGCAATAAAGATTTGAGGTAAGGAATTTAGGTGTGTTTTGGCCATTTGGAGGCCCTACACCACAAGTAGATTGCGTGAGTTTATATTTGTGTCCATGAATTGCTTACTGTTAGTGCTGTTAATTGGTTTTTGGATGATAGTTCCTTACTGTTGTTATTTCCTTGGTTGTTAACTCTTTTCCTTTGTTGTTGATGTGCTCTGTGAATTTTCTTATTGTTAGTTATGTTATCAAGGCTTAAATAATCGATGAGCGAGTGATAGACAATTGTTGAATGAGTAATGCTTAGATAATGAACGAGATAAATGAGTTAAGTGTGAAGACATTATTATGAATTGTTCTTTATAGTTTAACTTTTGTTTAGTTATCAATCACAAGTTGCTATTTATTTCATCATTGTTCTGTTGCCATTTGTTTATCTTACTTTCATAACCTAGCATTAATACTTGTGATAATGAGCATCTTTAATTGGTAATTTACTTGATCATGAGTAGGTTAATCAATTGAGCACGTTAACTAATTTAGTAATCTAAGCAGGTAAACAATTAGTTAAGATCAGCATGTGAACTAATGTTTAATTAACTAAGTATGCTTAGGTAAGTGTAATTAATTCTTGAGTATGTTCACTCACCTAGAATAATAATGGGATCAATAATTAAGATACTTAACTAGACTTGAGCATGCTAGATAATCTAATTAATTACCTAGTCATTAAACAACTAATTCGAGCACGTTTAACTAGTTGTTTAATTAACCATTGTTAATCACTTCATTGAGCATGCTAACTAGGACAATAATTGATTTACTAGTGTAACATGTTTAATTAACTAACTAGGCTAATATTAACCTGTAAGAAATTGAAGCATATTAATTATTCTTTGAGCATGTTAATCAATTTGTTAACCAATTGAGCGTAATTGTAATTAAATCCTTGATGCATGTTAATTAATTAGAGCAACTAGCTAAATTAGAATAATTAACTAGACTCAAGCATGTCAATCTATCTAGAGTAATCAACTAGACCTGAACATGTAATGGACTACTAGACTCGAGCATGTAATTAGTGTGTTTAAATTAATTTGCATGATAAATTAATTAGTAGCATGTTACTTAACCAAATTATATTAGCATGTTTAATGTATCACGAACCCTTGAGCATGTTAATTAACTAATTAGTTGAGCATGTTAATTAAGTTAACTAATAACAACCCTTGAGCATGTAATTTAATTAAGATATCTGACTATAATAATAATGGCAACTAATCCTTGAGCATGCAAATTATCTAGGATAACTCACTAGAATAATGACGATAAATTGTCTTGAATGCTAAGAATAACTAATTAGAATAATAAAGGTAATCTATCTTGAGCATATAAATTATCTAGAACAACTACCTAAGATAATAATTGTAATCTGTCTTGAGTATGTAACTTAACTAAAAAGCATGTAATAAACTCTTGAGTATGTTAATTAAAGTATGCTTGACTTCAGACGCGCATCTATTGTTAATTCCGTTATAACTCATTTATTATTGTGAATTACATACCCAAGCATGCCTCTTGTTGTTTAATTCTATAATTGTCTCCTTAATATGCCTTACCATATTGGATGCTCCATTGTTGTTATTTGTTCTTGGGTGCGCTTTCAATTATTGTTATTATTTGTATGTGCAATTTTAATAATAGTTGCCTTCAATTACTTTATATGGGCACTTCAATTCCTGTTAATGTGCGTTAATGCATCATACATTAGGATGAGAATGTATGACCATCCATCATGTTAATAGAAACTAATAGGGAGTGCCGCCTGGGGGGTGGTACTCACACATGCATTATGGGAGGTAAAATGATGAAAATGATGAAAAAGAAGAAAAGGGAGTTGGGAGGCGGATGGGTAGTCGGATCTAGTCTGGTAGCTAGGCAATGCCCCCTACCTAGTAGGGAACGGGGACCTAGTTGCCCACATGAGGTTAGTCCGATAGCCGGATCTAGTCTGGTTGCTAGGAAATGCCCCTACCTCATAGGGAACGGGAACCTAGTTGCCCATAAGAGGTTAGACTAGTCAACTATACCATCCCATACGGTCTTCTAGTCTCCAGCTCGATGTACGAGTAAAGAACCAATGAACCAATGACTTAATGAAAAAGCATTGGTTTGGGTGGCCCTCATTCCAAAAAGGACGAAAGAGAGGCATAAGCATAATTGCATTCAACCCTTTTCCTTACTGAGTCATTAGGCTCACGTATTACTTGTGGTATAGGTACAAATGACGAATAGATAATAATAAGCTCATATACGAGAACAACGAACAAATAATAAACTAGAGGTGAAGGATTTGCATGAACGAAATTTGGAGCTGGCCAGGCTAGAGTAAGAAGAGAGAACCGTTGTAATAAATCATATTTAACTATTTAGTTCTTTCATTCAGTTTCTTTATCAATGATTTATGCTTCTGCAACGTTTTAAATGTTTTTATTATTTACGCTTCCGCACTTTGTAATTGGTTTTCCAAACGATTTTACCGAAAGGTCAGTAGCGGTCCAGTTTTAGTATCGTACTCAGATTTGTTTTAAAAAGAAAATTTCAAAATTTCCCTACATTTTAAGTAATTACGAAAAACTGGGTTGTTACAGTTTCAACGGAGACATTTATGACATTTCGGGAGCCGAGGAGTGGATACGCTCCTTAGAAGATAAATTCGCGTATGCAGAGATCGGTGAAACTGAGAGGGTAAGATGTGTTGTTCATCTACTAACTCATGAGGCGCGTTTTTGGTGGGATACGGTTAGCTCTTCCCAAGATGTTACAACCATCACATGGAGAAAATTCAAGGAGCAATTCAATGAGAAGTATTTTAAGCACACCGTTCGGCCACAGAAGTTAATGGAATTCATGCGCCTAAGACAAACTGGATCTGTGGTGGAGAATGCCCAACGATTTGATGCACTGACTCGTTATGCTCCTCAATTTGTGTCAACTAAAGAGCATAAAGTCCACCATTTTGTGCAAGGGTTGAAAATTGAAATATAAGAGGGGGTTGTTGGAGTGGGAACTAAGGATGCCACTTATTCAAAAATTGTAGCAAGAGCTCGAGCAGTGGAAGGAAAAACTCATAGCTGTTAAGTAGAAAGAAGCTAATCAAAGGATGTGAAAAGCAAACTCTAGTTAGCGATCTCAAGGCGGTCCCTCATTGGGTCAGAGTGTTAAGCGACCATCCGAATTAGAGACACAACAAAAACCTGATAAAAAGCCCATGGCTCAGACAACTGCGATTCCTCCACCTACTACCTGTGGTGAATGTTTGGTGAATGTTTGGTTGGTTCTCAGAGATGTTATGCTTGTGGAAAACTGGTCCATGTAGTCAGAACTTGCCCAAATAAACCTGGTGAACAAGGAGGAGTAGCTCCTTGGGTATTCGCTATGTTTGGCCTGGAACCGGATGATGAACAAATAGCCATTGTGCCATGTACGCTTAAATTTTATACTTTAATTATTTAAATATTCTTGATTTTTCCTTGGTTAAATTAAGAAATCTTCCCTTAGGATATATAAATCATTTACTTTGACAGGAACAATTTATGTTAATAAGTGGGCTGCTTATGTCTTATTCGATTCAAGCGCTACACACTCTTTTATTTCTACGAATTTCTGTAAAAGGGCAAACTGCCTCTCTGGTAGTATATCTTGCACACGTCATGTGTTATTGCCCTCTGGTGACAATCTAATTGCTAAAGGAATGCTTAGAGCCTATGATTTAGAAATAAGTGGCCGTTTATTTCAGGCTGACTTAATTATTATGGACATGAAGAGTTACGATGTCATTATTGGTATGAATTGGCTATCTACAAACCATGCAATAATTCATTATAAGAAGAGAGAAGTCTATTTTTGCACGATGAGTGACAGGATGCACACTTTTGGAGGAGTCAAGGAAACAAGTAAGTTGGCTGTTATTTCCCCGCTTGAGGCAGACAGGATGCTGAGTAACGGGTGTGATGGATTTCTAGTGAACGTGTTGGATATCACCGCAAATTTTGAAACAAAAATGGAGGACGTTGCTATAGTTCAAGATTTTCCAAATGTATTCCTTGATGATCTTCCTGGCCTACTCCCAGATCGCAAAATTGAATTTGAGGTCAATTATAACCTAATACTGAACCCATCTCCAAACACCCATATCGTATGGCGCATGCCGAATTGCGAGAGTTAAAAATGCAAATTGGGGAATTGATTACCTGAGTGTTGTGCTGGATATATCACTGTCAAATTCTTTGTGTGTGAATTCTCTGGGAAATTTTGCTGTTGTAATGTTTATACATTTATCCGTATTATGTTGAACTTGAATGCCTATTGATGGAAGGAATGATAAAAGAAAGAATTGTAGGAAGATGTGATAAGTAGGAATGTTTTATGAACTGCATAATTCATGAGTCAATGTATTACTCTCTGAAATTTCTCTTTAATACGTTTAAATTTTTGCTTGTCCACTAAGAATCCCTAACTTGAACATGGTTAAGTTAAATTAGACATTGACTCATTTAAATTTCTGCTTTATTAGACAAATATAGTAGGTTAATCTAACATAGTGAAGTTATGCTTTTATTCTTGGTTCTGGTTAGGAACTAGAAGTTTCTAAATTTAGTAGCATTCAATCTAATTTAGTATTTCTCTATTATATTGATTGTCTATCATATTTTTAGTTGTAAATTGTTAAATGGAAGTCTTGTATGTGATCTATTAAGCATGTCTATACTCAGAATTAATTAGATAAGAAATGCCTACATAGCTTATTTAGCAAGCATGTGTAGGCTAATAATTGAATTCATTGAAATTTTCTAAACTGTTAATGCTTACACTATTTCACTTAGCAAGCGTGTGTAGGATAATAATTGTATTACGTTACTCCTTAGATTTTCCTAAATTGTTAATGCTTACTCTGTAACGACCCGAATTTTCGTAAATCATTTAAAAGGCGTAAAAATTTCAAAATTTTCTTTCTTTTTAAAACAAAATGTATCAGAGTGCGTCTAACCGGATCTCTACTGACTCTTTCTTTAAACTAGTTGTGAAACCCAACTTAATTAAGTATGGGGAAGCGTTATAAAATAAAACCCTTTGTAAATCATGGCAGAAGAGTAAATGAATCGTTTAAAGGATATAAACTAAACAATGAAGTACAAAATAATAAACTCAATATGATTCCAACCGTTTACTCGTTCTTTTCTTTGCTTGGCCAGCTCCGAGTCTCGTGCGTGCGAAATCATCCATCCCTACTTCATTATGTGTTTATCATTCACTTCTTATCTGTTCGTCGTTGTGCCTACACCACAAGTAAGGACATGAGCTTACGCCCAGTAAGGAAATGGGGGAAAAACAATTATGCATATCTCTCTTTAGGTCATCTTGGAATGGGGCCCACCCAAACCAATTCTTTTTATTACGTTCATTCTTTTGTTCGTTCTTTACTCATACGTCGAGCTAGAGATTGGAGGGGTCTTAGGAGATGGAATCCGCCATCCAACTCCCTTTTTCGGCCCCTTTCTGGCGTATCCCACCTTCAAGGTTCCTCCCCTTCTAGCGTATGCCGCCTTCAGTGTTTCTTCCATTCTGGCGTATCCCACCGGAGGGTTTCTTCGGTGATGGACGTATCCCGCCCATCCCGAACATTATTTTCTTAGCATTCGTCCCCTTGCTGGCGTATCCCGCCTTCAAGGGTCCTCCCCTTCCGGCGTATCCCGCCTTCAGGGTTTCTTCCCTTCTGGCGTGTCCCGCCGGGAGGGTTTCTTCGGTGTGGGCGTATCCCGCCCATCCCCGAACATTTCTTTTTCTTAGCATTTTTTCTCACTCATGCAAGCATAAGTACCACCCCAAAGTGGCATTCCCTACGGTTTTCTATTAACATGAAGCATACTGCATTATAACGTACATTAACGAAAATTGAAATGCGCATTGAAGTAAAAGTACTATAATTGAACTTGCCCATATAATGAATCACAATAATTGAAAGCATACATAGATACAAGGAACAATTATGATATCGAATTGAACAAGATGAGACAATAAAGTAACATACGACAAATTTCACTTTCACTAAACATGCTCATTGAATAAAGCTAGATTAAACATGGAAACATGCTGTAAGCAACGAATAATGAAAATATGCTTGTAAATTGGAAATCTTTTTTTCTAGTTGGTTAAGCATACTTTTATTTTAATTGGTCAAACATGCTATATTTAATAGTCTAGTTATTAACATACTCAAAGTTTAGTCATTAATTATACATTCTTGAATTGATTAACATACGGACATGCTCAACTAATTCAACATACTAATTACTAAACATGCTCAATGATTGATTATTCATTACACAACTAGTTAAACATGGTTGAACTAGTTATTCAGCAACTAGATAGTAAATTAATAAACTAAACAAGTTCAAGTCTAATCAATTACTCCAACTGAGTAAATTAACATGCTCTTAATCACTCTAATCAATTATATGCTCAAGTTAATTAAACATGCTAGTTAAGTACTTATTAACATGCTAGAAAATAAATGGCAATTCAAATGGTTTACAGGCTTGGACTACTAAATAGATTACATGCTCATTGATTATATTTAACATGCTTAATGGTTTAGCAATTATGGATGAACATTTAGCTAAATGGCAGAACAATCAAAAGAAATGATCATATTATAAACATTCAGCAACATAATAAAAACTCTTAGCTCATTTTCAGACTTGTTGTAACGACCCGGTTTTTATTTACTTTGAAAATCGTGTAAATTCAAAACTTTCTTCCTTAATAAAATCAGAGTATTCTTTTTCTATAAAAACCATAGCGTTAAAAGTCCTTACTTAAAACATTTATCAATTGTAGAAGAAGTGATAAAATCATTTTCATAAAACGCAACGGAATCAAAGCAAAGCATTAAAGAATAGTAATTAATCTACAAACCATTTTTTACAAATGAATTCCCTTTGTAAAAACTCTTTAGCCCAACCAGCCACAAGATCCATTCGTGCAAATCTTTCATCAACTGTCTTTGACCTGTTCACCTGTTTCTCGTACGATACCTACATCACAAGACATAATAAACTAATGAGCCTAACGCTCAGTAAGTGATATAAGAAAAATAAAACACAGATATGATACATGATCATGCGATGCATTACAGAGGAGAACCGTATCTCGTCTGTCAATCGAGGCGATGGATAAGTCTAGGGCTCATGGCTTAACCATATTTTTGACAAGAAAACACACCAATTGGGGTGTCACCACGAGTCATACCCATTCACTTTTGTTGAAGACATTGGGGATTTCAGAACAAGAGAATTGAGAATCTTACGATTCCCGTGGCTTAATCGTACCTCACCGCTTCCTAAGTGGAAGTAGGCACTCCAATAGGGGTGTCACCACGACAGCCATTCTCAATCCTCCCGAACTCCCACATGCCTATTTACATATATTAGGTATGTCATGCAATATGCCAATGAATACCTATAGTCCTATATGATCGTACAAATGTCTTAAAAGAACACATAATATGCAGTCCTAATTCTTGCGATGTAGGGTCTGAAGACTAAAACACAGTAAGTATCAACTTACCTGGCATCCGAGATGCGTGTAGCACTCCGATTTAACCTTCATAGTACTTCAAAACCATTAAATAAACTATCATCAAAATCTAAAATTACTAATTTGACTTTTACCGTTCAGTCCCATAATAATTTCAATTGAAGGTTTCCATCTATTCATGCTTCGCAATTTAATAGCAACTAATTGAGGTATTCAAATCGACGTCAAGCATTAGTACTAATATCCAGCAGTTTACATCTCTAATTAAATCATCCAAACCAGATTCTCAACAGTCCAAGTTAACCTTTGCTACAACCCACATTTGTCAGCAACAAACATGGATACTCAAATCAATATCAAACAACTTATTCCTTTTCTTATTCAGTTAACAATCCATGCCATTTCTAAGGACCAAAATAGACAAGAATTAAACAATTCACCAACTTCACAACCAAGAGGCAGTAAAGAATATTTCCAATTCACAAACCATTAGGGAGAGCATCGATCACAAACCATTAGGCAGAGTATTGAAACATAAACTCATTTAATAGCACAATTCTCCATGGTATCAACAGTGGGTGTAAGAACAGATTACTACACTTAATCTACCATTCACAGTTCATGTAATAATGGTAGTTAAAAACAGATTACTACACTTGATCTATAGTCCACAGTTCATGTAGTAATGGTAGTTAACTCAAGCATAAAGGACCTGAGGTGATGTGTGAGCAGGGATTTACATTGTGCAAGCCACAATTGTAGTGTCTATCACTTGTACACAATCCATTATCAACAATGTGTATTTCCTATCCAGTAAACTTATCCAGAATCCAAACAGAGGATACATTTACAATCACTAAACACTAAAGGCAGTGGCTACAATCAGAGTTATAGAAAACTATCAACAACGTCCAAACAACACTAAAAAACAGAATCCAAATAAGTCGACAACAACCATCTTACCAAGGCTAGGAACATCCCCACATCCATCCTCGTACTCTGTCCTTGTCTCTGACCTTAACTCTCTAGCAGTTAACACAATAGAACAGCAGCACCATCAATAAAATAGAAGCCAATCTAGATCCACTATCCTTCGAACTCTTAATAGTTCCTAAACAAATATGACATTAGAGATTAATTCCTCATTCGTAATCAATTCAGCCAAATCAGAGGTCCTTAAATATTTCAATGTTCCAAGAACAAATCCTTCCCTACAGCACAAGTCTTTAGGGCAACCACACCAAATCTTTCCCCCCACACCTATTTAGCAATTCACCTCACACCCACAGAACAACACTCACTCCCACACTCATTCATGCTCTCCCAATGAGGTATAGAGAGGAGGACTTACCTCATATAGATGATGAGGAGAAGAAAGTTGGGAAGTGCAGGGATAAACTGCAGCAATTCACCCAAATCAAGAGAAAGAGGTCCAGTGACCCATTGCCACGTGGTAAAGCTTCCATAACCTCAGGGAAGGAGGGGACGTCGCCGTAGCACTAAGGAGAGGGAAGGTTTTGGTGAGTTTTGCAAGAAATCGGAAGAGAGAGGTTGTTTTATAAATGGGTTTCTCGAAAATCCCCGATGTTACAGACGAGTCGAGTCATCCGCAGTACTCGTCTGCACCGTCCGAAAGTCGATTTGGGATGAGAAAATGCGTCCCCAGCCTTTGTCCGTACCGTTCGCAGGTGCCTTATGGACGTGACATGACGTCTGCATATGCTGTCCGCATCGTCCAAAAGTGCCCAGGATTTAAGACAGATTCATTCGGATGCTATTCTTCCTCGTCCGCAGTCATCCGCATCGTCCAAATTGTCCAGAATTAGGACAGATTCATTCGGACGCTACCCTGTGTCGTCCGCAGTGTCAATCAGCATCCGTAATCCGACACTTATGCATTTTCCCTAAGTTTTTCACATTTAGGTCATGTGATAGCATTAACCCTCTACTTTTGTTGCACAACTTATGCTCACCGTTGCATAATTTGACGCAATATTCGTATATTAAGATTATCCAGAATCATTACATCATCAAAAACAAAATATATTTTCGGGATATTACACTTGTCACTCCCATTCACACCCATTGATCATTCACATTTTCAGTATTATCACCATTTATGACTAGAAATTACGGAACTCATATTGATGCGAACCTAGGGTATAGGAACCCTAGACCCAACAACTTTTGCGGAATTAAACGGATCTTCTCACGATTTCAAGATCAAGGGTTGGAACTACGACCCCAGCCAAACCTGTCGACTAGAACCGGAGTATTCTGAAGAGGAGCTTGACCCTAACCAAACATGTTGGCTAGAACCAAAGCTATCAAAAGGTTCGATTTTTCAAGAATCCACTTGAAGAGATCAAGTTCTTCGCAAAGAACTCAAGAGAAGGAATCCTCCCACAAAAGCAAAAGCTTCAATTTTCAATTTGACAAAAGGTTCTTCACAATTGTTCCCTAAGGTGCTTTTATAGGCTAATCCTAAGATAAACTAGGATAAAATAAATTCAAACGTAATTTAAAAAAAAATAACAAGATAAGATCTAACTAACTAATGACATGTGCATGACATATGCGCGACATGTGCTTAGTAACTAATTAATGACATGTGTTTGGCATGTGCTCGGCATGTGCTGTTGAGGGCTCGCATTGGGCTTTCTGGATCAAAATCAATTCTTTGCATTCTTTCAATGATATCTTGTAAGAACTCCTTGGGCCACAACATAAATTGGTCTTCATATTGATTTGGGCCTCGAATCCGGGTAAGTGAAATCAAAATTCTTAAACAGAATCGTAGGTCTCTTTTCGCGGCCCTTTTGGTATAGCAAACAAACTCCAAATTTAACGAATCAGCCCATTCTGGAAACCTTGAGATGTCAACGACAATCTCTGTAAAGACTACTATCCCATATAAAATGTTTAAGGTTGTCGAAACTGTCAAATAGTACTCAGGGGTCAGATCAACGATTCTGCATTTTACCATAAGTCTCTCAATCTTTTGTTTGATTTTCCATATATGCTTCATCTTGAAGAATACTATAAAATATTTGAATGATAGATGAATATAATTCATCATCTTTCTCCTTTGAATCTTTTGTTGGATTTCTTCCTCAAAAAATGGACGTCTTTCATTCATCTTCTTCATCCTTGCTCTAGTCTTTCAGCCTCCAATGCCTCCTAATAAATCATTGTTTTTGTAGGTTTTCTGGATCACATCACATATGCAATCAAGGAAATCATTTACAGCGATTGTCAGCAGTATATATATATATATATATATAATGGCAGACCGTCACTCAAGAGAGGCAACATAAGTAAAGAGAACAATCAACAGTCAACATAGAACTACGGAGTGCTAATAAATCTATACTATAATGAAGGAAAACATTTCGCATGATAAAACATTTAATTAACATAACCATCAAGGAATATCACAAAACTATAATACGCTACATAACACATAACGTAAACTCACGCATTCTACTTGTAGTGTAGGGCCTCCACTGGCCAAGACACACCCATTTTCCTTACCTCAAAGCTTTAACTCGTTCTGTCGCTTGACCGGTATCCTTTTCTTCCCCTTTTTGACACCTTCACAAATTAGTAACATTCATCATTACAACTTATGATTTTACCCTACCCATAATTACATAGAATTTCTAAGAACTCATTGACACCGAAACATAACATAGCTTATTCCAATAAATTAATCCGATTACTGAGGCTCGCTTCCACGTAACCTAGCATATCCATATTCATAATTGTCAACAGTCCAATGATAGAGCACTTTGTACATATATTCAATTTTATCATCCAACAAGTTGATTCAGAACAACCATTTATCATTTTCTTACGTCCAATAATATGTTCAGTTTATCAACTAATAAAGTATATCAAAACAGACCACGACAATGTATCACACCCATATTTCTATCATTCTCTACAATCCATTCATCACCTGAAGTTCACAGAACCCAATCCAAACTACGTAGTATTTCCTTATATTTCAATATTCAGGGTTCCTATCTAACATGCTTGAAATTCAATAATAAACTGAGCATAACACTCACAACAATACACAGAGTATAAGACCCATCAATTGTACCTCCAACACACACTCAACAAAGACATTATCCAATAGCTCCCTAGCGAACTACATAACCAACATCTAGAAAATCCAATTAACAGAGAAATACATCTAACTATAGAGAGTAATTATCCATCAAAAGAGGCATTATTTATCAATACCAACGTCCAGAAACTACAACAGCTACCAACAGAATATACAAAGGAGTAACATCCAACAATAATTACTCAACAATTCCGACAACATTCTTCACTCAACCCATAACTGAACAGAGAGCAAATCCTCAAGAATCCATAAAGCAGAGGAGAAAACGTGCATTACCTAAGGGATCACAAGGACCCAAGAATAACACTGCCAATCACGCCCATTCTCTATAAATTCCTCTCGGCCAGAGCTCCACCAGTGAGCATTTCGTCTCTCCTTCTGTCTCTTCTCTGTATATCAACAACGAAGAGGGGACGCTCTCTGCCAAGTCCTTGGAAGGCAGAGAGCGACATCCAAAAGCATGTACGACCAGACATTGCCCAGCTTCAGAGTGTGTTCCCCACGCTGAACATGCTGTCGGTTTCTACCTGGACCAAACTAGAGGAGGAAGCACCGGTTCGGATTGAACATATGCTGAACCAACCACTACCCAGCGAATCGAGCCAGAACCGTCGCCCACCCTGCACCAGCCAACTCGAACACATCGGTGCAGCCTCCTTGCCGTCGTCGAGCATCACGCTGATTCCAGCCTCACCGTCGCCATCTCATTGTCCCTTAACCCGGCGCTGCTCCGATCCTTCCCGCGAGCCATAAAAAACGAGCCTTAGCTCGTAACCCTCGACACACAGCAAGCCGGAATGAACCCAAGTTCGCCGGAGTCATCCCCTCGCCGTGAAAAAAGCTCGCCCTCATCGTCGATTGCCTGTCTCCTACGTCGATCTCCCTCAGCTCGCCTCTCTCTCCCTTTCGCATCTCACTCTCTCTTCTCTCGGGCAGAAAAATGGCCGAAGGCCAAGTCGGTTTTTCCTCCCCCCCTTCTACATGATTTATGAACTGGACCAAAGAACCACAACCTTAATCGGTTTGGTTCAGCAACTCATTTCTCCATTTAATCTCCTTTATTTCTAATTCCTCAATTAAATATATCCCACTTAATAATTGAGTTTATTAAATTAATGTTATTCTAATTACCTCAATTTCCCATAATTTAAAAGCTTACGAATACGTCCTTGGTAATACCCCGATAAATATCCGATAAATCTAAATACCCCTAATTAATTTCCAATTATTCTTAACAAATTCCAATAAAAGTTTCAGGGTATTACATTCATCCCTCCTTATATAAATTTTGTCCTCGAAATTTGCCTAGCGTAGTACTTCCATAACTTAACTAACGCTAAACTACGCGTCAATTTTCCCCTTAGCTACCTCCTCTTTCTGATAACTTGTCCAACCATTGCTACAGAATCATCCTGACTACACCCAACGCGTCTCTTTGTACCAAAGTCGACCAAATCCTCGTATTCACTCGCCACACTTTTGCTGAGCAACTCGGACTACATCAGTTCCAAAGAAAGAAATGCCTTAATCATAGTTATTCTTCAACATCAAGAGAAAAAAATGGCAACCCTCTTATATCTAAACGTCACTTCAATTTGATAAATATCCCACTGTTTCCGTTCAACTCTTGAATTCACAGCATTTTTCTCTCAAATTTAATGTTCCACATCAAAATTTCCACTGATTTTCTCTTAAATTTGATGTTTCACATCAAAATTTTCCATCTATTCCCAAGTGACCCAACACCAAGGGAGAGTCTCTTCGATTCTCGTACCGCCTAAGACTCACCACCTAACGTTGGATGCACATCTCCCTCAATATTTCTCCTTCACATCCATTACACCTCATGACTTGAGACCTCGTACTTATACTTCACTCATGACTTTGGTATACTTGAACGTACTCTCCATCGTCAAATCCATCCATTCAAGTTTTTTTTCGCAAGTTATGAGCTACACCGCTCCGTGGCTGAGTCAGACGCATTCCGTGTTGCTTCTCTTTTTGTATCTGTACTCGTTTCCGATCCGGGTTTAGCTCCTGTTCCCATATCTGTTCCAATTTCTGTCTCCGTTCCCATTGCCGTTACCATTCCCATTTCCGTTCCCGTTTTCGTCTCCGTTCCCGTTTCTGTTTCCGTTCCTATTCCTATTTTCGTTTCTGTTCCCATTTCTGTTTCCGTATCCATTCCCATAAATCACTCTGGAAACTTCGTTTCTGTTTCCATTTACATCTCCGATCCTGTTTCTGTTTCTGTCTCCTTTTCTGTCTCTGTTTCTGTCTCCATTTCCGTCTCCGTTTCTGTCTCCATTATTGTTTCCGTTGCTGTTCCAGTTTCTACCCCGTCTTTGTTTCTGTACTCATTCCAGGAGAAGCTCAACTGATTGAATCCGCTCTTGTCGTATAGTTGTGTAGTCACGTTCTTGGTCCCCTTGACTGGTTTCGGACCGAGATAGAGAACATAATCTAAGTCTGACATATTTGACCCCCCCAAGTCTACACTTAATCCAATACTCTAGGTAAACACTTAATCCAAGTCCTACTAAAGAACATGGAGTACCTAATATCAGAAAATGCCGTCAAATCCAAGTTAGTCATACTAATAGACTAGACTTCCTCAAAACTTCTCAAATATATTCTATGTAGGAAATCAGCTTCACTCAGAATCCAACAAATTCCTCCTTCAACTACCGTACATAATAGTCCAAGCTGTATTCCCTTAATTTTTTCTTCAAGTTAATTCCAAGTGGGCAACTACTTGGCTAATTAGATCTTATTCCTTTAGGTTGGCTTAGTGCTTAAATAAATATTTTTTTAACTAATCTATCATTTATCTAGTTTGTTGTAACCTCGTTCATCTATCTAGTTGGTCTACCCTGTCATTACCTAGGCGATTTTGTTAGTTATCTAGATGTTTCAACTTTGCTTGGGATTCTCTTCTTACTTATTTTCCAAAAAATTTGGGCAGAGTCTCCCCTATTTTTACACTCCCCCAAAGCTAAAATCCCGTGGAAAATCCTAAACAGTTCTAGAATATTCCCTTATCTCAATTCAAAATCCAGAAATCCAAATCCAGAATCTCAAATCTAAAATATAACATTCAACGATATCGAGTACGTTCACGAACCTACAATCCCAATTACAAACAAAATACTTACCGCGTCTCTGTAGTCCGCTAGTCCACTAGTTCCTACAAGTTATCTCCTAACAATTCATCTATCAAATTAGAATTAGAAATCATGTATTAGAAAAGCATTAGGAAGTATACTTACAGTGATGAAGGATTTCTCACATTGAGGCTCGTGCTGACAGGCAGGCTACTTTTACTTTACTTAGACTGACTTTTACAAAATGTTTTTACTTAGCAAATGTACTAGAGCTCTTTTAAAATGCAATATAACAAAACAAGAGAACTACGGACTTGGTTTTAAAAACGATCAGAGTAGTCCACAAAATCGTTTTTAAAACTACTGCTCTGATACAAACTGTAACGACCCGGATTTTTGTAAATCATTTCAAAGGCGTAAAAATTTAAAAATTTTCTTTCTTTTTAAAACAAAACGTATCAGAGTGCGTCTAACTAGATCGCTACTGACTCTTTCTTTAAACTAGTTGTGAAACCCAACTTAATTAAGTATGGGAAGCGTTATAAAATAAAACCCTTTGTAAATCATGGCAGAAGCGTAAATGAATCGTTTAAAGGATAAACTAAACAATGAAGTAAAAAACAATAAACTTAATAGGATTACAACTGTTTACTTGTTCTTTTCTTTACCTGGTCAGCGCGAGTCTCGTGCGTGCGAAATCATCCATCCTTGCTTCATTATGTGTTTACCATTCACTTCTCATTTGTTCGTCGTTGTGCCTACACCACAAGTAAGGACATGAGCTTACGCCCAGTAAGGAAACGGGGGAAAAACAATTATGCATATATCTCTTTAGGTCATCTTGGAATGGGGGCCACCCAAACCAATTCTTTTAATTACATTCATTCTTTTGTTCATTCTTTACTCGTACGTCGAGCTGGAGATTGGAAGGTCTTAGGAGTCCCTCCAACTACCTTTTTCTGCCTATTTCCGACGTATCCCACCTTTAAGGTTCCTCCCCTTCTAGCGTATCCCACCTTGAGAGTTTCTTCCCTTCTGGCCTATCCCGCCGGGGGGTTTCTTCGGTGATGGGTGTATCCCGCCTTCAAGGTTTCTACATTTTCGGTGTATCCCTCCTTCAGGGTTTCTTCCTTTTTGGCGTATCCCGCCCATCCCTGAACATTCCTTTTTCTTAGCATTTTTTCTCACTCATGCATGCGTGAGTACCACCCCAAAGTGGCACTCCCTACAATTTTCTATTAACATGAAGCATACTGCATTATAACGTACATTAACGAAAATTGAAATGCGCATTGAAGTAAAAGTACTATAATTGAACTTGCCCATATAATGAATCATAACAATTGAAGGCATACATAGATACAAGGAACAATTATGATATCGAATTGAATAAGATGAGACAATAAAGTAACATACGACAAATTTCACTTTAACTAAATATGCTCATTGAATTAAGCTAGGTTAAACATGGAAACATGCTGTAAGCAACGAATAACGGAAACATGCTTGTAAATTGGAAATCTTTATTCTAGTTGGTTAAGCATATTTTTATTTTAATTGGTCAAACATGCTATATTTAATAGTCGAGTTATTATCCTAGTTAATTGCATGCTCAACAAATTGGTTAACATACTCAGAGTTTAGTCATTAATTATACATGCTTGAATTGATTAACATACGGACATACTCAACTAATTCAATATACTAATTACTTAACATGCTCAAGGATTGATTATTCATTACACAACTAGTTAAACATGCTTGAACTGGTTATTCAGCAACTAGATAGTAAATTAATAAACTAAACAAGTTCAAGTCTAATCAATTACTCCAACTGAGTAAATTAACATGCTTTTAATCACTCTAATCAATTATATGCTCAAGTTAATTAAACATGCTAAGTTAAGTACTTATTAACATGCTAGAAAATATAAACTCACGCACTCTACTTGTGGTGTAGGGCCTCCACTGGCCAAGACACACCCATTTTACTTACCTTAAAGCTTTAACTCGTTCTGGCACTTAACCGATACCCTTTTTTTACCGATTTTGATACCTTCACAAATTAGTAACATTCATCATTAACGATTACAATTTATGCTTTTACCGTACCCATAATTACATAGAATTTCTAAGAACTCATTGACACCTAAACAGAAGATAGCTTATTCCAATAAATTAATCCGATTATTGAGGCTCGCTTCGACTTAACCTAGCACATCCATATTCATCATTGTCCAACAGTCCAATGATAGAGCACTTTGTACATATATTTAATTTTATCATCCAACAAGTTGATTCAGAACAACCATTTATCATTTTCCTACGTCCAATAATATGTTCAGTTTATCAACTAATAAAGTATATCAAAACAGACCACGACAATGAATCACACCCAAATTTCTATCATTCTCCACAATCCATTCATCACCTGAAGTTCACAGAACCCAATCCAAACTACATAGCATTTCCATATATTTCAATATTCAGGGTTCCTATCTAACATGCTTGAAATTCAATAATAAACTGAGCATAACACTCACAACAATACACAGAGTATAAAACCCATCAATTGTACCTCCAACACACACTCAACAGAGACATTATCCAATATCTCCCTAGCAAACTACATAACCAACATCCAGAAAATCCAATCAACAAAGAAATACATCCAACTATAGAGAGTAATTATCCATCAACAGATGCATTATTTATCAATACCAACGTCCAGAAACTACAACAGCTACCAACAGAATATACAAAGGAGTAACATCCAACAATAATTACTCAACAATTCCAACAACATTCTTCACTCAACCCATAACTAAACAGATAACAACTCCTCCAGAATCAATAAAGCAAAGGAGAAAATGTTCATTACTTGAGGGATCACGAGGACTCGAGAATAACACTGCCAATCACCCCCATTCTTTGTAAATTCCTCTCGACCAGAGCTCAACTAGTGAACATTTCATCTCTCCTTCTGTCTCTTCTCTGTATATCAACAACGAAGAGGGGACGCTCTCTGCGAAGTCCTTGGAAGGCAGAGAGCGACATCCAAAAGCATGTCTGACCAGCCATTGCCTAGCTTCAGAGTGTGTTCCCCACGCTGGACATGCTGTCGGCTTCTACCTGGACAAAACCAGAGGAGGTAGCACCGGTTCGGATCAAACCGTATGCTGAACCAACCACTACCCAGCAAACCGAGCCAGATCCATCGCCCACCCTGCACCAGCCAACCCAAACACATCGGTGCAGCCTCCTTGCTAGCACCGAGCATCACGCCGATTCCATCCTCACTGTCGCCGTCTCTTCGTCCCTCATCCCGACGCTGCTCCGATCCTTCCCACGAGCCGTAAAAATCGAGCCCTAGCTCGCAACCCGCGACGCACAGCAAGCCAGAACAAACCCGAGTTCGTCGGAGTCGTCCCCTCGCCGCGAAAAAGCTCTCCCTCATCGTCGATCGCCAGTCTCCTACGTCGATCTCCCTCATCTCGCCTCTCTCTCCCTTTCACTTCTCACTCTCTCTTCTCTCGGGAGGAAAAATGGCCAAAAGGCCAAGTCGGTTTTTCCTCCTCCCTTCTACATGATTTATGAACCGGACCAAAGAACCACAACCTGAATCGGTTCGGTTCAGCAGCTCATTTCTCCATTTAATCTCCTTTATTTCTAATTCCTTAATTAATTATATCCCACTTAATAATTTAGTTTATTAAATTAATGTTATTCTAATTCCTTAATTTCCCATAATTTAAAAGCTTACGAATACGGTCTTAGTAATACCCCGATAAATATCCGATAAATCTAAATACCCCTAATTAATTTCCAATTATTCTTAACAAATTCAATAAAAGTCGAGCATATTTATTATCACTAAGCAAGCATGATAGATTAATAATTGTCGAGCATATTTATTATCACCTTGCCATGTCATCATTATTGTAATTAGTAGGATTAATAATGTTACTATTTGTATTAGATATTCACTATTTTTGCCTTCCTCACAGAATGTTAATTATAGTTGTAGTTATGAACGCTACTGTTGTAATTCATTGTTGAAATTCTTTTCTAATAATTGTATTGCTATTCATTCTTGTCACTTTTAATTCATTATAGTAGTATGTTTCATGCATCATGGTAATAGAAACAATTAGGGAGTACTATTTCGGTATAGTATTCACATGCATGAGTGAGAAAAATGAAATGAACGATGTTATGAACGAATGATATAATGGATGGTTAAAGGGCGGATGAGTAGTTCGGATCTAGCCCATATAGGGTTAGAAGCCTATCAAATTATTCCATCTAGTACATGTTCCTTCAATTTTTGGCTCGAAGTACGAGTTATGTACGAATGAATGAACGTAATGAAAGTTTGCTTTGGGGCGGACCCATTCCAAGTAAATTAAAGAGAGACATATCATATGCATTTTCCCTTTCCTTACTAACTTTTTTAGACTTATGTATTACTTGTGGTGTAGGGAATGAAAAGATAACACCTGGAGTGGATGAAGATGCATTTCCCGTGGAACCTGAGGTGTATCCAGATGAATCACGACTAGAGTAGATTAACGGTCCAAAAGAAAAATAAATGTTTTATTTAAATTGCAAGGATTTCTAATAATGGATAGGATTTAAATTAACCTCGTTTTAATGATTTTTTGTATGGTTTCGTTTGAACTATAAACCTATTTTAGCTTTTATAATTACTTTTTGCGTACTCTGATTTTTATTCTATTATCTAGTTTTATGTTAAACTTTGAAATTTGAAGTCTTTATTAGTTTAAAATAGATAGGAAGTAAAAAGAAAAATTTTCTTAGAAATTTAAAAGGAAGAAATTAAGAAAGAAATGAATTCTGACGCGGGGCATCATATGTAATACCCGGGTTTAAGCTAGAACCAGCAATAATAATAATTGTTAATTATTGAAAATTATGGAATGAATTTTTTGGATTTTGTTGCCCCGAAAATAAATTGGTAATGAAAGTTGGAATGAAATTTAATGGTATTAGTATAATTAAATATATGATGAAAGAATTATCAATAATCGAAGAAATAAGGATTTGTTGTGTGGCGGTCAATTATGTGGACTGATGATGGGCACCCCTTAGAGTTGACGGACGTTCCAAATTGAGGGAGTTCTGGCGTTGAAATTTTGTGGAGCGGCGTTGTTTGGGTTATGACGGACGTCCCTCAAGGGAAAATGGACGTTCGTTATAGATGGAAAGCAGGCGACATCGTTTGTTAAGAGTAAATAGAATGCGATGTGATTTTTATGCAAGGGACGTCCCTAATGGACAAAGGACGCCCAATTTAAAAGTAACGAGAATGACATTAAGATTTAAGTGGGACAATGTAGCTTGGAACAAAAGGAGGAAAGACTTATTGAGCAACGGACGTCCCTTATTGAAGAACCGATGTTGTAATGACTAGGTTTTATTTACTTTAAAAATACATGAAATTTAAAACTTTTATAAAACAACTTAAGTTTTTATCAATTTCTTTTAAATTGAAAACAGAGTTCTTTTTCATATAAAACCTTATCGTTAAAAACATTTTCTTTAAACTTTTTTCTTAAATTGTTATAAACAGCGGAAGACTAATTATAAAATCCTTTTGATCAATTTATAACGGAAGCATAAACAATTTATTTAAAAGACAATAAATAAACTGTTACTTTATATTTACAAGACTCTTTTCTCATTAATCCACTAGCCTAGCCAGCCACAAGTCTCGCCCTTACAAACCCTTCATCAGCTGTTCCTTAATCTGTTCATCATTTTCTCTCATAATTGTACCTACATCGCAAGTCATAAACTATGAGCCTAACACTCAGTAAGTGATAAAACCTAATTTACTAGATGCACATGTTGTGCCATTTTAAAAACGTATGCAGTTTCTCTTTTCGTTTTCTTCCTTTTATCTTTTATCCTTTCTCGCTTACGTACTTTCTTTCTGTTTCTATTTCCATTCATGTTTCTATATCTGTTTCGATATTCGTGATCGTACTCATTTCTGTATCTGTTCCCGTGTCTGTTTCTGTATCTGTATCGGTATCTGTATCTATATCTATATATGTTTCCATTTCTAGAAACTAGTTTATATTCCTGTTCCTATTTTGGTATCTGTGCTCGTACCGTTTTTGTATCCATTTCTGTTTCCGTTCCTTATCCATATCCATTTCTCTTTTCACATTCTTTTTTTTACTTGTCTTTTATTTTATTTTATTTTGTTCCTGTGTTGGGCTTGACCTACCTGATCACAAAAACCTTTATCTTTTCTTTATCTTTTGTTCATGAGCTAGGCTTGACCTACCGTACCACAAGAACCTTTATCTTTTCTTTCGTTGGGTTATGTGTAACACCTCGACTTTTTTAAATTGGATAATTATTTTTATCGGGGTATTACCAATGACGTATTCGTAAGATAAAAATTTATGGAAATTCATTGGATAATAATTAGTATTAATTAAGGAGAAAATAATCGATTGAACTGGTTTTGGTTCGGCTCAGTTTGAAAATAATGAATGGCTTAGTTTTTAGCAAAAGAGTGGGATTAATTAGAATTACTTTAATTAATAATTTAAATGAATGATTAAAGTGAAGATTTAAGTGAGAAGTTAAATTATTAGGAGTTAAATTAGGTGAAGGGAATGCATGAACCGGTTCAGCTAGAAAGAGAGGAGAAAAGATTGGGAGAGGCAGGGGAGAACCCGCGAAGGAGACGAAGGTCCCTCGGGAGCTGGACTTCGGCTGAGGTTTCTCTGCAAAGTGGGTGTATGAGTGCAGTCCGACGATGGTTGGTGCGACTCGTCTGGTGGTGCGAACGACAAGCGTTAACCCATGTTTGCTTGTACAGAATGCGGAATTAGGGCAGAGACGGAGGACTGCTCGGGGGATGGGTTTCTTTCGGGTGAGTGCCTCGGCGAAAGGCTGAGCTTCTGGGGGTGATTCCAATTGCTGTAAACCGCCGGCAACCATGAGAGCGTTTCTCCTTTGTTATTCGGTTCGATTGATGGCCATTGTCGTGGGATCGTGCTCTATCGTCTGGTGTTTTGCGTCTTGGTCTTGGGAGATGATGACAGGGACAACGTGAAGGCAGTGACATTTTGGCTGGGGTGTGGGAGCTTGCTTGAGGAGAATTTCTTCTTGGGCATTCTCGGGTGTGCTTCTGGTGACTTGATTCTTCTTTGACTTCTAAGGCTTGAGTTTGGTTGAGGATTGATTTACTATTATGGTCACGTTGGTTGTTGTTTTGAATGAAGGACAAGAATACACTCTGTTGGTACTAAAAAGGAAGAAATGTGGCGTTAAGTATTGAACGCTTTAAGGAAAATGAGGTATCAGAAAGAGATAGAAGATAAAGATTTGGTGCCAAATGCGTTAAATAATTGAAGTAAGGATTGGGTAGAGTCGTTGGTTATGTGGAGGCCCTACCCACAAGTATTATGTATAAATTATATTGTTTAGTGCAGTGTGTTTCTATTGGTTGAGATTTCTTTCTGTGTTGGTTGATTTCCTTTATATTCCCTTACTATAAATGTTGGATTGAGATGCTTAGGAATAAAATGAATAATGAATGGAAAGTGATAGGACGATAAGATGAGTATGTTTGAGTTATGAATTTCATAAGTTGAAATTTCTATATTTGTGCATTATTTGCTGTAATTTCTTGGTTTGGTTAGGAATTGTAGCTTTGTTTACTTTGATAGAGGTGTGGTACATGAATGATGAATGAAAATGTTAAATTCATAGAACCAAACGATGGGATGAAGTATGATGTGATATGCACATGTGATTATTAATGGTTAGAGACTTTAAATTCTATTGATTTTACTCTCTTGCTGTAGTTTCCTGCATAATTCACCTCGTTATTCGATGTAGCTTCTTATTTATTAATACTTGCTTCGTTTCCGTAAATCAAGCATGTGTAGGTTAATTGGGATGATAATCGGAGCATGTTTAGCGTAATTAAGCCAACCTAGCATATCTAATTAAATAGGACTCCTTGTATGTTTAATTAATTAGACTATGAACTATAATATGCTTAATCAATTGAAAAATAAAAGCATGATCAACCAATTAGAATAAAATCTATCATTTCAATTCCTTAAGCAATCCGAACATGCCTAGCTAATCTAATAAATTTGCATGTTCCCTTCGAATGTATAAAGTCAATTAATCATTTCATTTATAATTGATTAAGACTTCAACTGATATCAATTTATTGAGCATGATTCTAGTAATATCATGACATCATACACATTCTCGTTGATTATGTTCATTTATTAATAATATTCTGTTTCCTAGTGTTGAGCATAATTCCATGCAATTGTTAGTTAAATAAGCGTGTATGATTCGTTAGTTTATCAAGCACGTTTCTAGTATTGTTGGAGAAGCATGTTTATATTTGATTTGGTTATGTTTTGTTTTGTTTAGAGGAGCATGTAAGGTTAGTCTTAATCTATTGTATGTTTGCTGGAATCAAGCATGTCATAGTTCATTTTCATTTCACTTCTATGTTGCTTTCAATTATAATATTCATGTCTTCGTTGATTTTCAATATTACTATTATTACTATTCTTGTCACTCATTGTTTGTTACTCGTATTGTTTGAATTATCAACTCTTTTATATTATGTCAACATGCATCATGTTAAAAGAAACAAGGAGGGAGTACCATCGGGGTGGTACTCACATGCATGAGTGAGGAAAATGAAATGAATGATGATGAATGATGCAATGGGAAGTTGGGGGGCAGATGGGTAGTTCGGATCTAGCCCACATGGGGTTAGAAGCCGATCATACTATTCCATCCCACACGTGTTCCTTTAACTTCCAACTCGATGTACGAGTAATGAACGAATGAATGAAACGTAATGAAAAGATTGGTTTGGGGTGGATCCATTCCAAGTGAACTAAACTTGTAACATCCCACATTTTTCAAATACGTAAAATTCAAAACTTTTCTTTTCATAGAAATATCATTCTCGTTTTCTTTCATAAAACCCGATTGCTAACACTCGATCACTAAAACCCGATCACTTTAATTTGATCGCTAACATCTGATCGCTAAAACCCGATTGCTTTGCTTTCACTTTTCTCAATTTACGCTTAAAAGCCATAACATTCTTTGAATAAAATGCAGCGGAATAAAAACAACATTAAGAATAAGAAATAATTTAAAAACTCTTTTTCAATACGTTTCCTTTCACTTTCTAGCCCAGCCAGCCACAAGATCTACCCGTGCAAATCCATCATCAACTATCCTTCACCTGTTCATTTGTTGCTCATTCGTACTTACATCACAAGACCTAAACTAATGAGCCTAACGCTCAGTAAGTGATAAAGTGAAGTGCAAATGATATGCATGATCATACAATGCAATTTAAGTCAAGAGTGTATACATGACAAACATCGTGGGACCATGAGTAACTCGACCAATCCACAAAGGAGCAATATATATATCAATGGGTTACCCAGGCCGTATACACTCCTTTGTTACGAGAACGTTGGGGATTTCAGAACATGAAGCAATGAACCCTGGTATCCCATGTCGCTAACCTATTTTCTTTCTAAATCCATCAACACGGATCTCTATGACAATGGGACGTCATTAACTTCCCGAACCCCCACATGCCTATTTACATAGATTATTATGTCATACAATATGCACGTGGATTCATACAATCTTATATGCAATAAGTGTCTAATAAACAAATCATTAAAAGAACCTAAATCTAGTAAACACACAGCATGCAATCCTAATTCTTGCGATGTAGGGACAAGACCAAAACACAATCCATATCAACTTACCTGGAGTCCATAACGCCTTTCTGTTTCTTTTCTCTTCTTCGTACCTTCGAAACCATAACAATCATGCATTAATAACAATCTCCCAAACCTTAGCAATTATAACAGAATAGCAATAGCCCATAATGTTGCTCATTCCATCAATGTGTCATGATAAATAAACTTTATAAACCGCATGGTACTTCATCATAATTCAATATTTCTCATAACAGAGTAGAGAACCAGTTAATGCGTCTACTTAAACACGAAATGACCAAATGCATCATTTTTAAAGTCATCTTCATATATCCTTAACTCCATGTACAAGACTATATAAATTACTTTGTAATACCTACATACTTGAAACACACCCAAAAGCAGTAGCACATCTTAACAGGACCTCCAAAAGTTGTCATCTTCACCAACTTGCTCCTCGTCCATTGGCCATTATACCATTTGCAATGGCACACCGCCGAGAAACAAAATAATTCATTACAACCCAAAATCATAATTAACATAACAGATTATCCAACAAACTTAGTCAACAGAGTATGTCAACATCTTCAACATCCAATAACCCATTCACTGACCAGATCCATTAACCAATACAATACCAATTAAGGAGACAGTGACCTATTGTCCATTTAAGAGTCTGAATCCAATTGAACAAGACGCCACACCCAACCATTTATCAGTAAGCATAACACTTACAACCGATAATAGAACGAGATTACTTACACAACACCGCCACTAAACAGAACAACTAGGAAGAGAACATGCTTAACTTGGGAAAACTTATCTTTGTTCTATCAACATAAAAAATTCATTTAACAACTTTCCTTTATCAACAATTTCACAAGAACAATAGAGAATTCAGATTTCCAATAGTTGTCATAACCACTTTCTGACTCGATACTCAAAGCCTTAACAGTTTCAACCCAATAGAATCAGTTTTCACACAACAATTCCAACCAACATACAAAACATGGATTAAATCAAACAAACGTCATCTAGTTTTTAGGACTCACCTCTTCCTTTATAGCCAGAACCAGAGACGTCCACCAATTCACTTACACGATGGAGGTCCACTCACTTGCAACCAAGCAAGATACTCCCTCACCGTTTAGATGTGTCGCCCGCAGCATGCGTCGAAGGAGAAAATACAATTATGGAGAAGATAACCATCCAATTTAAATTGGTTTCTCGGACAAGTTTGCCCCTTCTGGACGCGGTGCATCCTCTGAAACCATTTTTCAGGAGAGAAAATGCGTCCCCAGTCCTTCGTCCATACCGTCTAAAATGCATATTCGGACGCCATTTAGTGTCCGCGTGAGTCATCCAAATGTGTCCAGACTTAGGACAAAGTCATTCGGACGCCATTTTTCCCTCGTCCGCTTCGTCTGCTACCGTCTGAAAGTTCCCAGAATTAGAACAGATTCATTCGGACGCCATTCTTCTCTCATCTGCTTTATCCGCTATCATCCGAATGTTCCCAGAAATAGAACATTCGGACGCCATTTTCCGCTTCGTCCGCTACTGCCCAAATGTGTCCAGTTTTTGTACAGATTCAAAGCAGACGGTTCTGCTGTCGTCCGCAGCGTCTGCACTCTGACAGTTTTTAGAGTTGAGGATGCCAAATACCGTCCCAACTCGTCCCAAAATCCATTTTCCTCAATTAAATATTATAACATATTGATTATGTCATACGTAATTAGTAATATCCCGATAATTTATTCGAGTAATTCGAATATCTCCAATTATTTTCCACTTATCAATTTTAAATTCCGATATAGAAATTCAGGATATTACAAAACAAAGGCATGTCATATGTATTTTCCCTTTCCTTACTAAGCCATTGGGCTTACAGTTTACTTGTGGTGTAGGTACATGTGTATGCACGAGAAGAACGATGAACATGATGCAAAGCAGTTGATGAAAGATTTGCACGTGAAGGAGCTTGTGATTGGCCAAGCTAAGTGAGTAAAAAATAAAACAGTTTGTAATTAAATTATATTTAATTTTGTAGCAGTAGAGCAAAACAAAAGATTTTTCTTTGTAAACACTTTACGCTTTCGCTATGTTTTCACGAAGAAAATGGTTTCTAATGTCCCTTTTTATAACGAGTTTTACGAACGGTTGGTAGCGGTCCGGATTAGCCGCACTCTGACATGTTTTTCTCAAAATTTAACGCATTTTTACATGTATGAAAATCCGGGTCGTTACATTATGTGCAGGGCTTGACCTACTGGACCACACTACCTATTTTCTTTTATCTTTTTTAATTGTTCATTTTTACTTTCTTTTTGTTTTGGTTTCCTTTTCAAAAACCGTGCATGAAAACCATTTTCATATATTTTGAAAATCGTGATGCATGATGCTCGTGATTGCATACAATTTCTAATAGTTAATAAGAGAATATAAATAAACATCCAATTCACAGAACGTGCTCAATAAAGTAGTAGACATACTATTTAAAATGATAGACATGCTAATAAAATAATAGATATGCTTATAAAATGGTAGTCGTGCTAGTAAAGCGGTAGTCATGCTATTAATACAATAAACATGCTATTAAAAACTGTAGACATGATTTTAAATCGGTAAACAATGAAACATGCATATCCTATTTTGCAATGTAGGCCCTAAGGACCAAAACACACACATATCACTTTCCTCGCTTATTTACTGTCTGAGGACTACAATTTAGCTTCCGCCATACCTTCACCAATTAATAACATTTAATCGTTAATAACAATCTCTTAACAACTATTGTTCAACTCCAACGAAAACATATTCCTCTTAACTATATAACTCACAAAGAACATCTCCAATATATGAGACTCATCATAACCATAACTTATTACCATCATAAATAAACTATTAAGCTAAGAATTACAATATGCTCTTCAACCGTGACCAATAGAAATATCTAATAGTAATGCATAACATTTTTCACTCTTTTACCTCCTCATTATTCCCATAAAATCCATAAAAGAATATACCCCTACCAAATATCCATGTTCAACATTAGCCAAAACAATTGCAGAATATGATTTCTCAACCACACCCATAAAAGCAGCAGCCAACGGTAAACAGAACACAATATTAAACCAACAGAATAATCCAAGCCTTAACAGAGAACCATCTGCTTCACCCACAAAACAACCTCTTCTCATAATAGTAATTAATAGAGGATATATCTAATTTGCACAACCAAAATCCAATAGAGAACATTTGCAAGATAGTATCTTTCCATTTATCTTTTACTTGTCATGGAGAACATGTAACCAAACTAACACAGTTATCCAACAACAACAATAATAACAACAGAGTATATCATTCATGACATTTCATAACAAGCAGCAAGAGAACAAAAGGATAAGCTTATTCGATAGAGTATTATCCAAATAGCAGCTTAACAAACCCATTTTTCTAGTAGCCTTAACAATTAGAAATAACAGGAATAGTCCCTCACAACTATAATCCAAACAGAGAACAATCCATGTATATCAACATAGTCTAACAAGTTATGGTTCATAGATTACAAGCCACATATTCAACTCATCAATCCCCAAAATATGGTTGCAACGATAATCACTAACAATGGCATAATACGCTTCACAGCAAGCAATCAATATTATTTTTAAATCAATAGATTTTCGCTTCCAACAATTTATCCAACAGATAACAAAAGGAATTAAAAACTATATCACCGAGAACATAAATCATAGTATCCAATAACATCTATAAATTCCAAAATCAGGGCGGAGGAAATTAATCACCAGAGAACACCTTAGGAGGCAGCTCATCCGAGGAGGCAGCTTCTTAACCCTGCATCTTCTCCTACCATCACTCGGCTTCCAGAGAAAATATTTGCACACTTTTCCTCCTTGGTCCTCAATTTCCTTTTGATTCCTCACGTAGCAGCGCTCTCACTCCCACACTATATTTATACACAGACGGCAAGATCAAAGGGATGAATTGCATATCCCATGACATCCGGCTACAAATCCTAATTTTTCGGCCGATACCAAAGCACTCAGACTCTCCTTTCTCTCTGACTCAACTCCCTTCTAAACCACCAAACAAGGATCACTAGATCTGCAGGATGGACTGGTTCGGTCTAATATGGAATGCAGACCAGACTAGCTACCTATCGCGAACCGAGGCCCCTACCATTCCAACTATCACCGATTCGTCCACTGCATATTCATCCATTAAATTGCCAATCACAAAATGGAATCACACAACATAAACAATCGAGATGTTTACCTCAGTCAAACACAGATGAAAATGCAACATCGCGGTTTGATCGTTGTTCTAGAAGCTCTTTATTTCTGAGCCTTAGATAGCCGATGACCAGATGCCCACAACTGCTCGTAGATCACTTGACCGGACATTGCCTCGAACGCCTGAGCCCAAACTCACCATCGCCATCGTCTCGTCTCCCTTGCTCTCGTCGTCTCGCAATCTCTCCCTCGATTGCTCCCTCTCTCTCTCTCTCCCTTTCTGTTCTTTCTTCAGCAGACCGCAGACTAGGGTCTTATTTCCTCCCCTCAAATGATTTACAACCAAACCGATAGCACGAACCAGTTCACCTTTTGAACCGGTTCAACTCCTATCTACATTTAAATTCTTCTTTTTATTTTAATTCCATTGCTTTTATAATTCTATCTCCAATTAAATTACTTTACTTCATAATTAATTTACAATTCTCCCAACTAAATCTCATATCTTAATTAATCTAATAATTGGTACAAGTTATATCCCAACATATTATGATTATTAAACATATTTTCGGGATTAACATTCTATAATAAATTCATTCTGAAATCTCCAATAATCATCCAAATCCAACTAATTCAATTACACCCAATTATAATCCAATAAATTCAGTTAAATTATATAATCAACTGAATACGTCCTTGGTAATACCCTGGTAATTATCTAATTAATCTGATTACCCCCAATTACTTTCTAATTATTTTTATTAAATCTCGTTATAAAAAGTAAGGGTGTTACAGACGTCCCTCATAGCAAAGAAGATGACAGATGTCTAAAATATAAAGATAATGGACATCCCTTATTGAGAAACAGATGTAACACCCGACTTTTTATATGTCGAAAATAAGTAAAATATAAGGGTAATTGACAATATTGGATTTATTAGATAATTGTCGGAGTGTTACCAAGGACGTAATCGTAGATTATAACTTAAGAAATTTACTAAGGCATAGTTTAGATTTAATTAATAACGCGAAAATATTCGGGACGAAATGAAGTAAAGAAAACTTAAGTAAAATACCTTTCTAGACTGTTCAGGACGCATGCAGATGCTTTGAGATGGCATCTGCAAGCGTTTTGTGCTGTGTCCCTGCACTTTGGGACGAGTCCTTGTGTCTTGAAGCTAACCCTGTCTTCTGTGGACGAGGTGGAGACGCGTCCGATTTGAATTTGTTTGAATTCTGGGAACATTCAGACGAGTGCGGATGAGATATCGTTAGATATCTTGTATGTTATAGTTTATTATTCTTTCTATATCCGTATTGTATGTTCATTAGAATCAACCATGTCATAGGTCGCTTTCAATTTCACTTCTATGTTGTTTCCAATTATAAAATTCTTGTCTTCGTTTATTTCCATTATTACTATTCTTGCTATTCGTTGTTTATTACTTGTATCGTTAAATTACCAATTCTTTTATGTTATGTCAACATGCATCATGTTAATAGAAACAAGTAAGGAGTTCCCTCGGGGTGGTACTCACATGCATGAGTGAGGAAAATGAAATGAACGAATGCAATGAACGATGATTAATGATGCAATGGGGGGTTGATGGGCGGATGGGTAGTTTGGATTTAGTCCACATAAGGTTAGAAGCCGATCAAACTATTCCATCTAGTACGTGTTCCTTCAACTTCCAACTCGATGTATGAGTAATGAACGAATGAATGAAACGTCATGAAAAGATTGGTTTGGGGCAAACCCATTCTAAGTGAACTAAAGAGAGGCATGATCATATTGCATATTCCATTTTCTTACTAAGCCTTTTGGGCTTACAGTTTACTTGTGGTGTAGGTACATGTGTATGCACGAGAAGAACGATGAACATAACACAAAGCAATTGATGAAAGATTTACACGGGCAGAGCTTGTGGCTGGTCAGGGTAAAGACGAGTAAAGTAATTTGTAAAACATAACAATTTACTTAGCATGTTTTTATTTGAATGTTTTCACTTCCGCTATGTTTTAAATAAATTATTATTGTTTTTGCTATGTTTTGATAAACGATTTTCATAACGAATGGATTTTGACGCTCGGTTTTAGCACTCTGATTATGAAGGATTTTAATTGTCTTACAAAAGTTTTAAATTTTACACATTTTTAAAAGCTTATGAAAAACCGGGTCGTCACAATAGATGTCCCTCATAGCGAAAAAATTAACGAATGTCTTATAGGAGAAATATCGGATGAATTGTGGACTGTTAGATTAGCAAAGGAGATGTCCATCGTTCATAAGTGATGTCTGTCGCTGAATTAATGATGGGACCCACGTGCAAGGCATGTATGAATCAAAAAGGAAAATGGACTCGTTTTATGACCGTCAGATGAGGGAGTGAACGAAGTAGGACCGTAGGATTCGCGATGAGGGACATCCTTTTTGGAAAATAGACATCCTTCATAGTGATTTTCACATTTAAATTGTGATATGCTAATTGTGACGGTGATGCAATCTTTCAAAAAGGAATTTGCTCCTTTCTAGCAAGTGTTTTAGCTTTCCTTTAGCGAGCATTTCGGCATTTCGATTTCATAATCCTCCAGAAATGATATGCCCGTACATGTGGCAATTGAATATGGTGCCGTCTAGGAGTTGTTGGCGAATGTCAAGGCAATTTGCGAAATTTATGGAAATTCTTTATTTATTAAATCGAAGGCAGAAGCAAAAGGGTAGGGT
>CM039479.1:87677-178244 GCA_022433065.1 Begonia loranthoides
CTCTCTTTTCTTTCCTTTTTCCTTCATTTCCTTAATGTTTTCCTCACCCAATGTATTTGAGTACCACCCCAAGGTGGCAATCCCTATTTGTTTCTATTAGCATGATGCATGATGACAATTCAATAACGCATATATAGAAAGGAAATGACAATAATTTAAAGGAATGACAATCAACAATTAAATGACAGAATTTAAACACATAAAGTGAACAAAGGCATATTTGAATAAATATAGGGCAACTATAAAGGAACACGTGCAAATAAGGATCAGAATTAAAATAACTACATGTACTAACAATTTAAGCAAGCATCATAGAATTAAAATAGTTATTGCATGCTTGAGTAAATAAGCAACGATGATTGTAATTCAAACATTAAGTGCATGCTCTCCTAAACTAACAATTACATGGGAACATGCTCAATCATTCGAAAACAAAATCAAGGAAACGAGCTGTGCTAATAAACGTAGCCAAACTAATAATAGAAACATACTTACTAGACAATTCATGGAAATTTACTTAGCAAACAGTTCGCAGAAACATGCTTAACAATTGGATAACAGAAAACGTGCTTAATAAACAACTAACAGAAAACGTGCTTACTATTTTGATACTACTAGAAACATGCGTGCTCCTTACAATGACAGTAACATGCTAATGATTTACATGCTATTTTGCTCAACGAAACTATACAAACAATGAGTATGGACAACATGCTTAGACTTTCAGAAATTAGAACGGCAATTTATCATGCTTCTACAATGAAATATACAGCGAGTTATCTAACTAATCATGCTCGAGAACTAGCAAATAAAAACATGCTTAATAAATCATATGTGGAAATTTACTTTACGAATGACAGTTAGAACATGCTTGATAATTTAATATGACAAAAACGTACCAAATGGATTGATGCTAAGTAAAACAAGAGGTTTATAGCTCCTAACCAGAACCAAGAAATCAAGTAATATGAGAAAAAATATTCAGAGTAAATATTCAGAAATAAAATGTACAGAACAAGATCATTGTTAATAAAGTTCATAACTCATTTATGCTTATCATGTCATCCTATCATTTATCTTCATCTCTAATCCTTTCACTTCAACCTTTGCAGTAGAGAAACTTATAGAAAATAAACCACACAGCAAGTCATCATCTAAGGGAAGTTAATAGGAAATAACAACAAGGAATATGAAATATTGTGAGAATCACTCAACCCACCTTAACATCTAGTAAAATCAAACCTTAAGCAATCTGAAATGTAACAACATAGTATCGTGTCCAAGGAAAAATATAGAAGTTTAAGGCATTGAAGGAATCCACAGAGAAGATTTAACGACAACCAACAATCATCATGCACACACGCTTTACTTGTGGGTAGGACCTTCTCTTGCCAAGGCTACCCAAATCCTTACCCTTGTTGTTGAACCAAGTCACGGACAGCTAACTTCTTGCTCCACGCCTCACGCATCACGCAGCGAATTCACTATAGAAGGGAGGACACCGAACACAGAAATGCAGAGGACGATGAACCGAGGGGAGGGCTGGCTGAAGATAAAGAGATGATAAGGGGGACAAACCGTATGCCTATGGAGGTAGGAGGCAGTTCGCGTGGTCTTGACAAACTATGTGGTATGGACCTTCGTCAAAGCGTGGTGTGGTTGATCCTTCTCTTCGAGCATCTTACTTACTTAATAAGATAGTTTTCTTGTTGTACTTCTACTTCATATCATCCAAACTTTCATAAACAACATCAATTTATTTGAAAGCTTCTCCACAACAGTTTTTCTTCCTTCGGTTTCTTCCTGGACAATGATAGTTGTTTGTTTCTTTGTTCTTCTAGGTTGCTACTATGCTCCATAGTTTGAGTTGGACACTTTCACACTCCCGTCAATCTGCTATTCAATTTGTCTATTAGATCCTCGTTTAGTCTTGTTTCCCTTTCCATATTCGTACCCGCTTCTATTTTTTTTTCCTGTTTTCGTATCTGTATCCATATCCATTTTTGTCTCCGTATTCGTTTCTGGGTCCGTTTCCATGTCTGTATCCATATCTATTTCCGTATCTGTTTCTGTATCTATATCCATTCCTGTATCCATATCCATTTCCGTATCCATTTCCATTTCCATTTTTGTTTCCATATTTGTTTTCGTATCTGTATCCATATCTGTTTCTGTTTCAGTTTTTGTTTCCATATTTGTTCCTGTATCTGTGTCCGTTTTTGTTTTCATTTCCATTTCTATTTTTGTATCCGTATCTATGTCCGTATCCATTTCCAGAAATTCGTTTTTGGAAATTCATTTCCATTTTCATTTTTATTTCCATTTCTGTATCTGTGTCCGTATCCGTATCCGTATCCGTTTATGTTTTCATTTCCGCTTCCGTAGTGGTATCTATATCCGTATTCGTCTTCGTTTTCGTTTTAGTTTTCGTATCCGTCTCTATATCCATTTCCATTTCTGTATCCATGTCCCTATTTGTAACCGTATCCGTATCCGTGTTCATCTCCATTTTCGTTTCCGTATATGTCTCCATTTCCGTTTCCATATCCGTATTTGTTCTCGTATCCGTATCCGTTTCCGTTTCTGTTTCTATACCCGTTTCTGTTTTCGTTTCCGTATCTATATCTGAGTAAGTTCAACCAACCTCTTGGTCCTTAATGTTCTTCCTCCTCACAACAATTATATCCTCTAACTAGTCCTTTGCAACTTAGGTGACCCCTGTTTAATTATCTATTCAATTTGGTTCATGTGGAATTTGCCTTTCATCTATCTTCTTTCCAATTAAAAAATTTATTTTTGGGAATAGTCTCCCCACATTTAAAGCACTGACGAGACCTAGCTAAGCATCGTCCCTCATGACTTTGCCTGCACTTTGGGCACCGATCCTCCTGTTGGTTTCCTTATTCAAAAGACTGCTTTAGTCCCTTGGACGTGCCCCCTTCTTTTTGTGAATGTGGTTGATACTTTACAATGGCTCATTTTGTTTTGAGATCCAATCCTTTACTTCTTCAATGTTAAGAGCTCTTAATACAATATCCGAGTAGGCCACATCTTGTGTTCCCGATATCACAATACCTTCAAGAATCTCTATCTTAAGTCCTTGTACAAAGTGGTGTACGACTCACTATATGCGGGGCAAACCACGACAATGCCACAAACTTGCGCACGTACTCTAAAACTAATCCTGCCTGCCATAGCTGAACAAATTCTACCAACTTCTTTGTCATTGTTGTGCGGTTGAAATATTTACCATAAAAGATTTTCTTGAATTCTATCCATATCATTGTAATCACATATTTGGTTATCTTGACTGAGTCCCACCAAAATCTTGTGTCCTTGGCCAGCATAAATGTAACAGATGCTACCCTTTCCTCTTCCTTTATCTTAGCATAGGCAAACATGTCTTCCATGTTACTTATCTGATGTGCCCTAAGGACCGATGAGCCGATCTCAAGCCTAGAGGCTTGTTGCTTATCTAACGAATTCTTATTTTGCAGGGAATCATAGTTTAATGAAGTTACGGAGGAGCAAACTCATGCAGACAAGGAGGTTCTGTATCACGTTCTCACATGGAGCCATGTCTATCATGGAGTTGTTCAAGTTGAGCATAGGTGGAAGACATAATACAAGTTTTGGAGATAGATAACACATTCCAAAAATCTGCTCACAAACTGACCCCTGAGGTGTAAATGACATTTTTTCCAATCTGTTAAACTTCATATTAGAATGTGCTCTTCATAACAAATGTAACTGATATGTAAAGCTTTCCAGAAAGTACTTTGACTTTAATTTTGAACCTTGTTTGCTATGTTTAACGCAGCTTTAACAGAAGGATAAAAACCAGCCAAGAAACTGTTTTTTTGTGTGTTTTATTATTTGGAGGTTTCTTTTGTAATTTGTCTTTTTTGGGGCAAATTTGTAATTTTCCTATATGATTCATTAGGGAGCTATTTATCCTTCCTAATGAAGAACCCTAAGGGACTTTGGAAAACCCTAATAGAATTTTCAGCCTTGTGCTTTTGAAGAACCGCAGAGGAGATTCTCTCGGCTAATTCATCTCTTCAATCAACCTTCTTATTCTTACTAGGTCTTGAGAAGGTTGTTATTTGCTATTTCTTCCAGCAACCTCCATGTCTTGTTGTGCTCGTGGTATGGAGATAGAAGACTTCAGCAAACCCCGGTTATGAGAGCTACTTCTTGAAGTGGCTGAATCAATCACCCCCTTGGTGTTAGAGGGTTAGCGGACCTCACCAGTTTTTCCTCTCTTCTTCTTCTTGCATTTTCTTGGAAAATATTCTTGATTTTGATTCCCTTGAACTGAGACTCTGTTATGTGCATTTGGTTGAGATTTTGTTTTGATTAGGATTTGGAAACTAACGTTTTAAAGGAAAGAAAGTGATATCAATAATCTGCTGTTTG
Source organism: Begonia loranthoides (assembly GCA_022433065.1). Classification (NCBI taxonomy): domain Eukaryota; kingdom Viridiplantae; phylum Streptophyta; class Magnoliopsida; order Cucurbitales; family Begoniaceae; genus Begonia; species Begonia loranthoides. The sequence goes on from CM039479.1 coordinate 92,097, forward strand.
AATTCCAGATCTGAAATTCGATTTCCATCACTCATAACTCCGTGTATGAATGATCTTTGGAGCTAAGATTTGATAGAGATATTGCTGGGGTTGTCAACTAATGACCCTATAATTTTGGGATTTATTGGACACATGCAACTGAAGCTATTGTCGTCTTTGTATTGGTCTCCAGAATCTGTTTATTGAAACCCTAATCCAAGGGGGAGATTCCTAGAAGCATAACTATGTGATTGTAATGAATTTGAATCTGGATTTTGGACACAATATTCTCTAGATTATTGACCAATAGCCCTATAAATTTGAGCTCTTAATTTCGTATGCAATTGGAGTTGTTCCTGTTTTAAAACTGGAGCTCGGATTATTCATCTAGCCGATAGCCTATTGTGATTGTTGACTATCTAGAGTCTTGGACTCTATCATTTGGTATCAGAGCCTTAGTTGGCTTTTGTGTGCAACTCTTTAATTCTACTTTGTGAAGGAGAAGATGAGTAAAAGAAGTGAAGCTCCTCATCATAACAAAAAGGAAACAAGACCTAGTTCGAATGGGTTACCCGAGAAAGAACAAGAACAACCCGAGAGTAGTTTTTAATGACAACTTAATGAAATGAGGGTTAAGCAAGCTACAGCAAAGACGAGATGAGTCTTCTAAGGAGTATGTAAAAGGGCCAAGAAACCCAAGACCTAGAAGAATACTTTGTACTTCTAATGATTTAAGGGGTCGGAGTAAAAATTTATTTGAAGTAGAATCCAATGAGGGAGAAACTGATATGGAAGAGCTTCCAAATTTGAGAAGAAGATCTCATCTCATGGCAAGAATGATATGAAGCTTGTAAAATTACCTATCCCTCCATTTATAGGATTCAACAATGACATGGAGTGTGTGGATTGGTTGGAAAAAGTCGAGAGCATATTTGATTGTCACGAATTCTCGGATAAAGCTAAAGTGAGACTAGCCTCCTCGAAATTTGTGGGTCATGCAAAATCTTGGTGGAATAATTTAAAAGCTCTGCAACTACTTGATGGGGAGGATAAATGATGAAAAATATTATGAAAAAAAGATACGACACCTCTTGGCTAAAAGCTAAAGGCATCCATTGCTCCGAGTGCCTTGAAAATGGGCACTATGCTTCAAAATGTCCAAACCAAAAAGATATTATTATAATGGAATGTGCGGTTGATGAAGGAAGCCAAGTTGACTCCATTGTAGCCAACTAATGAAGAGGAAAACTTCGAAGTAGAGATTGTTTATGCTCCCGAGGGGTCACTATTTGTGATGGAAACTCAAGTGGATGAAGAAGATTGTTCCCAAATAGATGAGAAAGAATGTTTGCAAGAAGAAATTCTCGAAGATGAAAATATAGAGAGTGGGACTTGTTTAATGGCAGCAACTAATGAGGGAGAAAAGAAACATGAAGAAGTGTTTTATGCTCAAGGGGAATTTCCCCATGTAGTGCTTCACAAGACTCTAGATCTCCACACCCGAGAAGAAAATTTTCAAAGGGAGCAAAGTTGTCACATTCGATGCTTAAGTAACGATGAAAATTGCTCTATGATCATTAGTGGAGGAAGTTGTCTCAATAAGTCTTCAATGGATATAGTTCAAAATTTTGATTACTATGGAAGACCCTAATTTCTATGATTTATGTTGGCTCAATTGTGGGAAGGATATCATAAGGGCTAAACTAAAAATTGTTGCATTTTTCGATTCCAAATGCCAAGTACCCTTGGAGATATGTATAAAAAGAGAGACTCTAGTGATTGCAAACTTTGAGAGTGAAGAAAAATTCTATAAAAGGATACCACAGTGGAAGGATGTCTTTGAAGCATTTCTTAAATTCTTAAAATGCAAGAAGAGGAAGACAACATTGTTGACTGGTACACCAAAACCAAGGTACTCCCTCTTGTCTGAATTGAATGCTAAACTTTTTGGATTTTGTTGGATTAGAGGGCTGCACATTGATGATAAAGGCTCTGGTCCTTGGAATGATTTATGCACTAAGGAGCTCAAGGATGGGTATGACCCAATGGAAGATGTTTTCTTTAAAATGGCAATCCTAGTGTACTAACGATCAAGCTCCTAAAATCCACAGTATTTGTAGTTCAAGATGAGGACCTAACTGGATACTTTGGAGAAAAGAAGATACGTGAGACTTGGTGAAAAATTTTCTTTTGGTCTCACAAGCATGAAGAAAGTGCATGGGAACAAAGCCTTAATGACCGATAAGGAAGGAGAGGCTATCTTGATATGATCATTGAAGACTTCATTATTGATCTTTTATATGGACACTCTAGTATGAATGAGTTGACTCATGATGTTAACAAATGTTTCCCATTCAATCCGGGTGGAGGATATGTTTGTGAACCTATGAAAGAGTTGTTCCAAGAAGCACATACATAAATTTATTCTTGGATTGTGGAAAGATGAACCCACTGGTATGCTGCTACAATTTTCTATTATTTTCATTGTGAGTTCTGCTCTGGAAATTTGGGGATTTTGTTCTTTATGGGATCGAAGGGAACAATTTTCAAACTCTCTGTGTCGACTACTGTCCGTGTTCGTCTGAAAAATCGCGTTTACAGGCAAATTACGAATTGGGACGCAAAGCCTCATTCTGCATCATCCTAAAACACTGGGGACGCCATAAAATCTGATTTTGGATGCAATTTCCAATCCTTGTGTCGTCCGCGAGCATCCAAAATCTTCCATTACACATTTTTTTCTTTAAAATTTCATACTTTACCTACTCCATAATATTTACCCCATATATACACGGCCTAAATTAACATATACTATCATGCAGTGTAATATATGAATTATTCCAACAATTATTTACATCGCATACATGGAGAAAATATTATCAGGGTATTACAGTGCAGTCGACTAGAAAATAAACAGATTCAAAAGATTGATTTTGGGTGAATTGCGGTCGACATAATGAATAGTTAGCAGTCGATCGGAAAAGGCAATTGATGTAATATCGCAGAGAGAAAAGAAAAATATTTTCAGGAAAATAAGTGGGGTTTGATAGTAATTAAATTGGAGAAAATTAGTATATTAGAAAAAATAGTTATAATTGCCACAGTTTTGGAGGGGGGGGGGGGGGGGGAAGTAATTAAAGGGGGTTGTCGGATGAGATAAGAGGTGAAGAAACTAAACATTAGATTATTTTGGAACATTTTCGAGAAAGCAAACGTGTCTGGGGCAGTGTACTAAGGAATAGTAATGGCATTCTTTGAAACGTGCAAAATTTAATCTTTGATTTGCCTAGATCTTTTACTTATTTGGTTATCTTATCTTATTTTACATTTACCTAGATCTTTTAATTATTCAGCTAAACGGATATTTTATTATTTTGGAGATTTCCGGTTAGGGATTTGCATAAAATGAAATCTATCTTTAGTTTATTAGCTTTTCTTTAATTGTTGGCTATTTATAACCCACTTAGACCCTTTATGAAAGTTACTTTTTGATTAAATAAAATTTTTTTAGCCGAGGCAATTACTTTGCTTTCCCTTAAATTAATTTGATCCTTGCGATTGTGAGTATTGGAAGTTTGAGTGTTTGTGAGCATTACTTGAACTTTGTCAATTCAGTACAATCTTTTCATCAATTCCATTGGTGAATTTTTTCTGTAAGATTGTACAAAAATTTCAATTTTTTTTGTTGGAGTGAATTCCTTTTCTTAAAAGAATTCCTTGATGAAATAAAAATGTTGTAACGTTAGGAAATCTTTTTCCAACCACCTTACCATGTGCTGATTACATTGGATGTTAGTTCGCCAATCAGTGTTTAGTGTCTGCCATGTATATATTTCCTTTTACAGACTCCTCACTTCTGTGGATACTAATGCTCCAGTGGATACCACCAACCTGTCCCATTGTCGCCAATAACTATCCATCACGTATACATTTCCTTTGAGTACATCTCACTCCCACATACACTAACGCTCAACAAATACAAACTCCTTCGTATTGTCACCAATAAATGTCCACCATGTATACATTTCCTTTGCGAAAATCTCACTCTCGCAGACACTAAAATTTTTGGGGTGTTACATTCCTCCCTTGTTAATTAAATTTTGTCCTCAAAATTTATTCCACGAAACAACCTTGGATATCTCTTTTCTATTTCTTGCTGCCTTTCCCATGTCGCCTCTTCCAACATGTGATTTTGTCGTAAAACTTTCACCAATGAAGCTTGTTGTGTCGTAGTTCCTTGATCTTAAAAACAAAAATCTGTATTAGTTTATCCTTACAAGACAATATTGGTAGAATTTCAATATCCTCTTTCACCACCACTTGAGAGGGACCGTGTAATACCACGATGATATTTTTTCGTTTATATAATGTAATGAATTTTGAAAAAATTTAATGTATTTGTGGGGCAGTAATTTGTCGACTAATATCGTTTAAATATATGGAAAATATTATGGACTGATTAAAGTATAAATTTGAATGAAAATTGTACAATTCGGATTTTCGGTCAACCCGCGGTCGATGCTAGGACAAGTGTCTTGACCGAATTTCACTTAAGGTGACTCCTTGCATTTTTGGTTGAGGTTGGGTCAACAGTTTGCAACAAAAAATGCACTTCTGTCGGCATTGTGGGTTTTTTGTCGAACCACGGATGAGTGCGGTCCAGGTACGGTCTTGGAGGATTTAAATCTGTCGAATTTCGTTGAATTTTTAGTCGATGTACGGTCACTTGTTTTGGTCGAAGTCTCGACCAAAAACACAAATTTGAAGGAAAATTTAGAATTTGATCGACATGTGGTGGAGGCTTTGGACACATTCCCTCGACCAAAACTGCACTGTTCTCTGAAAAAAACCCATTTTAATCTCTGGTATTTTTTCATTTACTCATTCAATTCCTGCTCAAACGACAATCCAATGTCTCCCCCACGTCGAGGCGACCTCCTCCATCACGTTTGGTGGTCTACCACCACTCCTCCAGGTAAGCCTTCACGCTATGAAACTGTCCAGCCGAAGCAACACTTTGCATTTCCATTCTCTATGCATGGGAGAAGTCTCTAGAGTGTGTGAACGTTTTGTGAGGGCCGTGAGAAGGGTGTGTTTGATGGAGTGATACGTTGTGCGTTGGTGGAGGGGTTTGTGAGCTAAAGAACGCGGTTGGGTTGGACTACTCACTGCTTCATTTTTCCTTCTAGCATTGAAACTCTTCAACGGTTGGCAATTTGAGGTAAGAAGTGGGAATAGTTGTGGCCAGTGGAGGCCCTACCCACAAGCAACGTCTGTTTTCTTCAATATTGATGTTCTGTGATAATTTTCCTGTAAATGAATGCCTAGTTTTTGTAGAGAGATTGATGACATTTCCTTTTAAGATTATGGTCTGTGACGATTAGCTCTATAATACGAAATGATGAACTGTAAATTGTTCTACGTTATGTTAAGAATGAATAAACTATGAGTTTAATTCTTAGTCACCCTCTGTATAAGTTGTAGTATCCCGAATCTTTGTTGAGCTAAAGGCAAAGCTTAAGTGATAACATTGGGTATATTAGGAGCTGAGTTGGACAAGTAAAGATATTGGTAAAGAGAAACGTAGTTGGAATAAGTGAATTATGATACCTCATTATGTTCATAATTAGCTTAGGAGAAGAATTGAAGTCAATTGGAGAACTATTTGGTGATATTGGAGCTATATTGGACAACATCATGTGGATTGATAGTCAGTGGGAATATTGAGAGAAAATATATTTTGACGAATTTGGATGTCATCAGGATATTGTAAGGACTGGAAGTTTAGATATAAAAGTGGTATGAAGGATATTACAATTACAATTAAAACCTTAGCTTTTGGTTGCAAAATATATATATTAATATATTAGGCATGTGTGGATGTCACATAAGAGGAAATAACGTATATATAGATAAGAATAGTATGGAGAATTTAAGCGAAAAGGAGTAGGAAACTGCGATCGTTCGAGGCAATTGATCGATGAGGTGTCGATCAACCGGCGTTAATCGACAAGTAGAAAAACTGGAAGTTTTTTGAAGGAATTGTGCGGGTGTTTGGCAGAAGGGAGGTCGATCGTCCTTCATTAAAATCGGTCAACCTCAAATCCTAAACGTCGTCTAAAGATGTAAATTGTCGCTGGAACTAGAGAATCTTCAACGTCGATGCTTCACTGGATGAATAAGTGCACGTCTAGTGGCCTTCCACCTTCAGAAGGTTGCTTGAGGGGCATTGATATGTGGCCATTTATGTGGGTCGTTTGTTAATAATGATCAACGTCTCAAGGTCAAACGTTTGGTTGTCTGGAAGTCTGAATATTAATGGATGCGTCTAGTGGCTTTCCATCTTGAAAGTGGTGATGAAGAGATGTTGTTGGCGGTCTATAAATTGGATGGAAGGCAGTAGAGTTTCAGGAGTTGGAAAATGATGGGGAACCTCTGCCAAAATGGTTTTAGAGTGAGTGAGACAAAGAAATATTGTTGTGGGACTTTGGAGTTTGAGTTGGGAGTCTAAGAGAGAGAAATATTGTGAGATATATTGCTTCTACGCTTAGGTAATGGAGTTGCATGGTTTTGGATAGAATGGAGTGTGTGTTGCTACGTGATTTTGAATGTGAAGTGAGGCTCTGCTTCTGGATGTGAGGCTCTGAATTGTAAGGAAGAGAAGTACCATGGCCGAGAAGGTTTTAGTGATGGGTGAAGGAGATTAGTTTTTTGTTCTTTGTTCACATGAATAATTCAGGTAATAGACTCTGAACATATTATTTGGTGAAGGTATTATTTTGTTGGACGTTGAAGAATATTGTTTGGAAAATAAATGGGTAATCGAGTATTATTTGGGAAATAATACTTGTTAGCAATGGGTGAAGTGATAAATTGTTGGATTAAGTGGTTTTTAAATTAGTTGGAGATATGAGCTTTATTATTTGGTAGATTATTATTGGTGAAAGTATTGATGTAGTAAGGTGTTATTCATGTAATTGGTTATTATCTTGTGGTATTAGTGGATTCTAATAAGTTGAAGGATAAGGTAGGAAGTAATTATTGGATTAAGGTTTATCGTCATTGGATAAAGTGATTACTGGAAAATAAGGTTCTTCAATATTATGGACATGTTAGGAGGCATGTTAGTTGAAGCTAGAATATTTTATTATTGGAAATTAATAGTTATATGTGTTAATAATGGATAGGTTTTGTGAAGGAAACTTAAAATGTTAAACCATTAAATCTAAGGATTTCATGTACGTGCTACTGCATGTGCTATGTTCGAAACGACCTATATCATGCGAAATTAGGGTTTTGTTTGATGTTTGTTTACTAAATGCATAAGTTATGTTATTGTATGGAAACGTATATTGTTTGCTTGCATGTTCATTAGATTTAAGTTCAGTTCTTTAGATAGGACAGATCACATTTTAAGAATACAATTAAGGAACACGTTAGATAGGATTGTATGTGCACAACAACAATAAGACATGGAATCATAAAGTACACGAAAATGAATATATGTAAACAGCTGTGGTCTGGTTGTTACGCTCGGCACAGTAACCAAGATAAGTAATAACTGTGGTTCGGTTTGGAGCAACTTCTTCAGTTTTCAAACTCACCACTTGGATTTGTTTTTACGTGAGAGCAACCTCTTCAGTTTTCAAACTCACTAAAAATGAGTCCACTTACATTACATTCATTTATTCTTGGCTGAGAGCAACCTCTGTAGTTTTCGAACTCACCCCTTGTTGAGTCAGAGCAATCTCTTCAATTTTTGAAATTACTCAAACGAGCTGTTTTCTACGTGTGAACAACCTCTTCAGTTTCTGAACCCATGTAGAAAACACCATTTATTATCTTCATTATTAGTCCATGCAAAATGCATTTTGTGCAATCCTACTAACATGTCTACGTGAATGTCACACATAGTAGTTCATATATCGCAAACAATATTACAAACAACTAACAAACAATAACTATGCTTTAATTATAACATTAATACTAAACACGTTTCTATTAACATATTACACTATAATATCATACATCTATTTCTCTATCCTTGACTCATTATTTCTAACTTAGTCTTTAATAGTATAAGTACTATCCTATGGTAACACCTACTTGAACATGAATTGAGGACTTATACTAATTAACTATTTTTATCATGTAATTAATCTAATTTTCTATATCTATATAATGCACCCATACATCTAATTTTGTCGTTTAATATAATCTAATAAATTTCTTTTATTCTAACTCATGCAGGGAATATCGTTTTAAGCAAATTATCTATTCATAGATCTAACGACTTAGTTACAATATTTATTTTAAAACATACAATTACCGGACTTAAATTTATGAGGACAACCTATATTATCAAAAGGAAGATCACATGTAAACTTTGTTTACAATAATAATATACTCCAGTCATCATGCACTTTATTTATTATTTGCAACCACCAATTAGATCATTACCCAACATATATCAACTGGTTGCATTATCCTAAAACCTAACGAAAGTGTACGGAGAGTATTTATTCTAACAACAGCACTTTTATTCAAGGGTTATATATCTCTAAAGAAAGTTATACGTAAAGAAAACAATTTCTTTATGATAAAACTAGTAGCAGATTGTTTTACTATTTGCAATCAGACTCACGGCAAGGTTCTCCTCAAAGACATAACTTGCATGTAGGGAAGTGAATTGACGTTTCAACCATTTTATCAAACTATTAGCAACTAACCACAGAAGTAATGAGAAGAGGTATCTTTTATCAAAGGCATGAGAGACATGCAGACAGACCATGATCAACAATAATCTTAGAAACCATCAGAGGATATAAGTAGTAAGAGCAGTAAAAACCAATGTCAAAAACCATAACTGAATGTCCAGTGCCAAAGTCACTGAATGGGTAAGTCGCCAATCCCAAAACCGGACTATGTAATGTCCTTTATTTGCTAGGTTACAGGTGGGCATTTTTTCAGAGGTTTCTATTGTATCAATCTACCTTGTTTAATTCCTGTTGAAGCATATTTATTTTTAATGGCGTTAGAGTTAAGGAACAAGTTAGTAGGATGATGGTAGGGGTAAAGGATACTGGAATTGTTGGGATGTTTTTATGCAGGATGTTTAGCTTTGGGGGAGTCTAAAAACAATGGAGACTTTGCCAAAATTTTTGGAAATAGCAACGGGGTAATAAGTGGAAGGGACATAGAGTTAGATAGTTAAACGAAGTCAGATAATTTAGCGAGGGCACTTAGGTTGAGTATGCACCAGTTGGGCACAAACGACGAATGAATCACGAGCAACGAGAGTGAAGACAACAAATTAATAAATGATAAAAAGTGAACTAAAGAAGTAAAAAGTGAATTAAGAAAACCGTCACCGATATAAATGTGAGGCCGTTAAGTTTTTCGTGGACAAGTCCTTTGTGAACAGGGTCGCTAGCGAGCTTTCGGACTATGCCATCGTCGCTAGCAAGCTTTCGGATTATGCCATTGCTGCTCATATAGGTTGCAATGTCCCTGAATTCTGCCGGGACAGTTCCTAGACTATGCCAAAACAAAACGGCCAACGATTAGCAGTCTTTCGTACTATGCCATTGCTGCTATATTAGAGGCAAACGATGAAAAGAATGGCCAAGGGTTAGCAGGCTTTCAAATTATGCCATCACTACTATACTGGAGGTTACGAATGGAAAAAGCGAAATATAACAACAAATTAAAGCGTAAAAGATAAAAGTGTAAGAAACGATGAAAGGTTACAATGAGTAGATAGAGGGTAGACATGAAAGTAAAGGTTGGGATTATGTGATCGTAGTCTAGGGAGTCAGTCAAATTGTTCAATGAATGAGCACATAAACCGAATTGGAAATGAGAATAGAAACAAAACCTTGGATAACGGAAATAAATACGGAAACGGTATGAGCAAGAAAACCGAAAAGGAGACGAAGTTTCCAAAAATGGAAGTAGAAACGGAAATGGAGATAAAGTTTCCAGAAATGGAAGCTGAGACGGAAACAGAGACAAAATTTCCAGAAATGGAAGTAGAAATGGAAACGGATACGGGAACGCATACGATCACGAGAACCAAAACAGATACCAAGATAGAAACTGAAACTGAAACATAACCTGAAAAGGGAACGAGAATGGAGACGGAAACGAAAACAAAGTTTCTAGAATTTAACTTCGGGGAATGGATACGGAAACAGGAATAGAAACTGGTACTCACACACAAACTTGGAAGCACAATCGGGTTAGAAACCTAGGTGATCAATGGGTTAATAGGTGTTAATAGAGTAGCGCAGTGGAAGTGTGGAAGAGTGAGTTTGGTAGTTGGATCGACTTTGGTGTAAAGAGATGCGTTTGGACCTTGTCAGGCCAATCCATTGTTATATCCAGGTAACCGTCAGTCCGAGAGGGGTTAAATTCGAAGCCTAGAGTCAGCTAAGAACACCAATCGGGTAGCTAGCAAAAAGGGGTTTGGATGGTAATTAGTGTGTAATGACTCGGTTTTTCGTGACCTTTTAAAAATACGCTAAAATTTAAAACTTTTATTTAACAACTAAAACCCTCTTTATTTAAAACTCTTCTAAAGAAATATCAAACTTCGTTTAACTAGATCGCTACTAACCCTTTGTTAAACTTGTTATGAAAATTCAATTAATAAAATGCGGAAGCGTTATAAAATATTTTATTTAAAATATAGCGGAAACGTAAATTACTTTTCTTTTGAAAACATGGCGGAAGCATAAATAGTAATTTAATTGATAAAAATTATTTTTTAATTAAAAGCGTAGTTGAAGCACAATTAATTCATTTAAAACAATTCATAAAATATTACTTTATATTTACAGCTTGTTCATCTTTACTTTAATTAGCCAACCAGCTGCACGTCTCGTTTGCACAAATCCTTCATCAGCTGCTCCTAAATCTGTTTGTCATTTTCCTACATCGCAAGACGTAAGCTATGAGCCCAGTGCTCAGTAAGTGATAATACCTATCATAATACTACATGCAGTTTCAGTTTTTCATCTTTTTCTTATCTTCTTATCTTTTACGTTTTAATAATCGTTTTCGTCATTTTCTTCTTATCTTTTTATCTTTTGTGTTTTAGATCATCATTTTAATTGTTATCTTTCATTGGTCATTCTTTTCATCGTTGACCTCCGATATAGTAGCGATGACATAATCCGAAAGCCTGCTAACCATTGGTCGTTTGTCCCAGCATAATCCAGAGACCTTGCAACAAATACGAGCAGCAATGGCATAATTTGAAAGCTTGCTAGCGACGATGGCATAATCTGAAAGCTCGCTAGTGGCCGTGCCACAAAGGCTTAGCCACAAAAGCTTAAACGGCCTCACGTCATATCGTTGCCTTTTTCTTTTCTTTACTTTAATTGCATTAGTTATTTCTCATTTCTCTTTACTCTTTATGACTTATTATTCGTTCGTTATCTGTTTCTTCATTCGTGATTTGTTTCTTCGTTCGTGATTTTTTTCTTCGTTCGTTATTACTTTTTATGACTTATTATTTATTCGTTATTTGTATCTATTTCGTATGATACTCATGAATACATACAATTTCTGAAAGTATAAATAAACATCAAAACGTGCTGTAAAAGCAATAAACAACGAAACGTGTGGTTAAAACTGTAAACAACAAAACATGCGATTGCTAATTATAAGCATGTTGTAAAAGCAGTAAATAACGAAACGTGCGGTTAAAACTATAAACAAAGAAACGTGCTAGGAAAGCAGTAAGCAACGAAACATGCATTTCCTAATCTTGCGATGCAGGGTCCAAAGACCAAAACACTTGCATATCACTTACCTCGTTTCTCACAGCGTTCAACGCTTAAAGCTAACTTTTCCTCTTTTTAGTACCTTCACGTTTAGAAACATCTAGTCATTAATACAATCATCTAATCTATTTATTAAATCTTAACGTCTTTTCTTTTCTAATTCCTTGTTACTTACTAAGACCTGCTAATTAGAACTGTTTCTTAATTATTACTTAGCTTAATAAATAAATCCTAATATTCATATCCGATTATCGTCATAAATTTGTCCAATTAATAACTCAAATCTAAACCAAGCATATTACCAAAGCTGCTGAAACTAAATAGGTTATATTCAAGCACAACAATGCTTCTATACTTATCACTTCCAACATCCAACAACAAATTAATCATTCCCATCACAAAATTCAGAAACATAAATCCAACAGAGGCAATAGCTAAACTATTATCAATAGAGCACACCAACAGAGTACACAAACTCATTACCCAAATCTAACATGTAGATGCTTTCAGAATTAACCATCAGAGTGTAAATATATTCATGAATTAACATCACATAGTGCTATTTCAAGTGACAAAAGATTGATCTCTTCAATTTGAAGTATCAGTTCATTCCAAAGAAACAGAAAGCATTTGTCTAACATTTACATAAATCCAATTCATTATCAGAGAGAAATTACAAAATCTTTATGCTTATCATCCAACAACAGAGTTTAACACATCATGTTATTGACATCCTCACATTTTTATCCTTCAATTATAACTTCCAGAAGTCCTATAAATCCATAACAACACCTAACAAAGAATATATACATACAAGTAGAACCCAACCAAGGCAAGGCATTATCAACCAACATTTCCAGATTCATTAACAGGATGTCTAGCAAACACACATAAATAAGCCCAGATTCATTAACAGGATGTCCAACAGGTTACTAACCAAATAAAAACACTAAATCCATTAAAGAAGGCTAAACTCATTACATATCATCCAAAACATGAACACATTTCTTGAATGAATCAAACAAAGCATCTCCAGCAAGGTGACAATCACCTAATAGACAATTGCAACTCAACACAATTAACAGAATATATAATTCCATACTTCAATCTCCACCCACAGAACATTAACAAGCATTGATTTCCCAGCAACCAATTATCGTTTTCAACAAGTTATCCATCAACAGTTTAATATCCATTATCCAACAGCAGAACTATTCCAATACAACAGACTAAAATCAAAATGACAGAATCTCACCAACAATGCATACCAGAACTAGGAGCTCCAACCTTCCCTGCACACAGCTCTCCTTCTCTGCTTCAAGGAAAAAGTCGATAGACCAATTCCTCTAGAGAGCTCTCAGCTCTATATATCAACACCAAACAGCCAGCCACCGATAGCATCTCTATAATTTCCAGAGTGTTCCCCATGCTGCACACTGTCATTGTCGTTGGTTCGAACCCAATGTATGCTGGACCCAGGCCTTCGGCCGGTCCAACATGAACCATGAGCCTTCCTATCAATTGCGAATCACTAGCTCCAAATCGTTCCTTGCCAACACCCGAATCACTGAAAACAGAGGAGGAAGAAATCGACTGGCTAACCTCAAACCGACACCGAAGACCACACCTGCGGGAGATCGCCGATTCCGTGCCCTTGCTTCACAACTCGCTGCTCTGTTCCGTCTGCTCACCTGCTGTCGGAGCCCGTTGTCACCGCGTCGTTTGAGCCTGTGCTTGAGCCCCATCGCCATTCCTTCGCCTGATCGTTCGTTTTCCCGATCCCTTCTCCCTCTCTTGTCGCCTCTCTCTTTCTCCTGCGTCTACCCCTCTCTTCTCGAGTCTCTCTCTTTCTCTCAGTAAAATGGCTGAAGGCCAATTGGTTCTTCTCCCCTTTAATTCCCTAAATCAAACTGAACCTATGCTAAGAGAACTGGTTTTCCACCAACTCCTTTTTATTTCCCTTCATTTTATAACAAATCCCCAAATTAATTATTTCCTTCTTTATTTACACCCTTTAATTAAATCCTCAACTAATTATTTACATAATCCTCAATTCAAACAAGTCCAATAAATCTCATTTTATCCTCTTTCATTTGACTAAAAACTGAACCACATAATTATTGTCTTACTGAGCCGAACCAAACCAATTCAGTCTATAAATCTCTATTTTAATTGCCTTTTAATCCAATCTTTCACTGAATATCCAATTACATACTCTTTCCAATTTAATTCTTAATTATTATCCAATAAATTTTCCATAATTTATAATTTTACGAATACCTCCTTGGTAATATCCCGATAATTTTCAATTAATCCAAAAATCTCCAATTTCTTTCGAATTATTCTTATTAAATTTTTATATAAAAATTCAGGGTATTACATAGCAGTTGTTAAGAGGGCAAATTTTGGGGACGAAATTTTTATAAGGAGGGGAGTATGTAACACCCCCACTTTTTATATATCAGGGTATTACAGAGGGTGTATTAGGAGAATTAAGTCTAGGGGTATTTTTGGTAACGTTTCTCTCGTATATGCAATGTAATTAAAGGATAGGGTAGCTAGGATATTACATTCCGCATGGTTATGTGTTACTTTATGAGATGTAATTAGGGGAAAGTGTAACGGGATTAGAAGTTAAGTAGAAAATGTGAGCAAAGCGTTGGCTGTGCACTTGCGAACAACTGCGGATTACTCTGCGGATGATGTTCCTCATCTGCAAGTGTATAGAGCGCTGCCCCAGCGCTTTGGGACGACTCCCACGAATGCTGTTTCACGTCCCAAAGTCGTCCCTGCCTCTGTCATCGTTTCGAACGAGACTACGGACGTAGCCCAGTGCATGCCGACGCTAATAGTCACGTTCGAATTGAATCTGTCCAGACCTTGACAGATTCAAACGTTTGCGGACGAGGACTAGCCTTGTCTGATTTGACTCTGTCCAATTTTTGGACACTTTCGAACGCGTACGGACGCCAAACGGTGTCCGAATGTCGTCTGCGGACAGTACAGACCAGGACGAGGATGCCATTTCCTCGTTCGAAGTCCCTTTTTAGCCTGTGGGATTTTGTCTTGCGGACAAATGAGGACGATGCTAGTGCGTCCTCAATCGTCCGAAAGTCCCCAATTATGCGTAATTTTAGGGATTTAATATCCCGATTCTTGTCATTTAGTCATTGAAGTCCCGGGATTCTCGACACGAAAATCCCTTCCCAGCTAGGCGACACCTTCCCCTGCCATGGCCACCCTCCTCTCTACCTTGGCTATCCATTTGTCTCCCCTAGGCTTTCATGATGTCCCCTCTCTCTCCCAAGTAAGTCTCCCTCTCCCTTTCTCCCTGCCATTTTCCTCCATCTTTGACTTTTTCTTCCTTCCTGCAGGAGAAGCTCCAGAATAAGTCAGAGAGAGAGCTGCAAGTGAATGATACCATGAGAGTGAGAAGAGTGTGTGTTGTGTGGTGAGCTAGTGAATGAGTGAGCTGCTGAAGGAGCTCAACGTGATGTGAGCATGAGCTGGAGGCTGAGTTTGGAGCTACTGTCCGCTGGAGGATGTGTCGTCCGTGAGCCACTGTGGAGTGTTGTCTCTGCATGTGTCTTCAGTGATAGTAAGACTTGGTTGTGTCTTAGCCAGGTGGAGGCCCTATGTAATGACCCAGTTTCTCGAAATTCCTTTAAAATCCAAGAAATTTTGAAAATTTTCTTTTTAGAACAAGTCAGAGCACACCTGAACTGGACCGATACCAACTGTTCATAAAACTCGTCATAAGACTTCCTTTCCATAGACACTTTCCTAAACACAAAACGATGATGTTCTTTTTAATTTGCTGACGCATCTTTCCCTTCCGCCTTTTCTCATCCAATGGTTAATTATACAACTATTCTTCCTATTTGACGACCTTCCTTTCTCCAACTCTTCTGCGATATCTTTCATTGATCCAACGACCATCAACTCTCCTGATCTTTTAATCTAATAGCTTATCTCTCTATCTCGCTATGAATCTTTCTTTTCTCACAGAAGCATTTGTTATCTAATCTAACGATCCACATTCTGCCCTCCTATTTAATCCAATGAACAATCTCTCTTCCACGACAAATCTTTCTTCACCCATGAGAGCATATTTCCCTTCCTCCTTTTAATCCGATGGTACTTGTTTTGTCGGGACCTTAGATACAATGATTCTTCTTTCTCCCGCTTTTCCTTACAGCATTTTCTCTTTTCGTGAGGGAATCTTTTCCCACCTGTGGAAGCATATTCCTTTACATCCAATGGCACTAAATGCTCCTTCCCTTTTCTTTTTTAAATCTAATGGTCCTCGTATCCTTAGCCCTTCCAAAAACATTTATGCAAATCCATTTGCTTCCACAGACGCCTAGTCGAAACTATACATTAAAAATGCCACGTGAGCCATACACACACCCTAATCTAAAACGTCGATCATCCAACTCTTCATCCAACCCATCCATTTCCTAGATCAAACGGCTGCCATCATCATCCACTCTCTCATCTTACGGTCGAAATTTTGCTAAACACCCATTACACAGCCTTCAACCAAATATCCTCATTCTATTCACAGTTGCCTCCTAATCACTTAGGTCATGCATACCTCCACACTTTAATCCGTCCTTTCAGTGATTATTCTAAAATTCACCATACTATTTGGCGATTACACAGCAGTTCATATATCACAAGAAATAATACAAACAATTAACAAATAATGAGCAGGAATCATGCATCAACTATAGTTTAACACTAAGCATGCTTTCACTAATTTAACATCATTTACCCTAACAGTGATACAACACACTTTTAATTCTGTAGTCTTTCACATGTTATTATCAACATACTATTCCCAGTTTCATTCCTAATAAGGGCAACTTCGTTTTTATTTTAATTGTTGAACTGTAAAGGCATTAATACTAGAATTTGTATTTTCTTCACACCCTACTTATACATTAATAGTACATAAATTACTATGGAAAGGAAGACATGCTGTTACTTCTAATTTCTAGTAGTCATAGTTCACACTAGAATATGGAAAATTAATAACTTAACATATTCAATAAATTCTATTTATCTAAACCATACAGGAAATTCTACAAGGAATATTTTGTTAGAGAGAACACCTTTACCAATGATTTTTATCAACATATAAGTAGGAAATTTCATGGGGAATTACACAAAATCCTTTTCTTTCATAATTATGCCAAAACAGTTTGGTTTAAGGAAAACAGTTTCATCATTGGTGTTCATTTCTCAAGGAAGTCAACATGTGAGCAAGGAAATTAATCCAACAGACTATTTACTCATATGGATGACTATTCAAGGAATCAATAAAACATGCAAGAATTTACTTCTACCAAATTATCTAATAACAAGTTGATCTATTGTCATCAAAACTATCAGCAAACCAAACAACAGAGAAGCCATGAACAGAACAACCATTAACAGAGACAAAGAAATCACAAAGAACATACGAAGGGATCTAACAAACATGCAGAACTCATTTCCTCACAGACAATCCTATTAGCAGGGAAGAATAATCATAGACAACAGGTTATCAACATGTAAATTTATTTCCTCTTCATGATTAATTACCAACAGATTATGTCTTATCATCTAGCATATGAAAGGTAATCAAATAGAGAACATAAGAACATCAAAATCATCATAGAAACAATAAATTGAAGAGAACAATAAGGAATCATACAGCAAACAAAACCCTACTCCCATGATGTTGGTCCTTACAGACAAAAAACATGCATAATCCCTTACCTCACTTAATTTTCTCTCCTATCGTAGATTTGTTTTGCATTAATCCACCATCAGAGTTTCCCATAATATCATCTCATCCATTGCTGCCGAAATGTTTCACCTAGAAAGATAACAAAAGAACTTTGTCCCAGAAGGATAATCCTCTTATTTTATACCCAACACCCTCTAAATACACTTTGAACCATTCAGTAGACGTCAAAGAGGCACGACCTATTGTTTTCCAGCGACTCCCCAAACTCCCAAGCATTAGTTATACATTTTCACGCTAACGCTCAACATGTCGGACGATCAATTCAACACCCACAATCGACTGCCAGCTTCCATCGATCAGCCATGAATTCCATTCTTGAATTTACAGGTCGATCGATGTCCATGACGATCGATGACAACGATCATCTGCTAAAATCATTCAACTCAACAATTATTTATTCACGAAAATAGTCACATCCTTAATAAGTTGTTAACACTAACCAAATTACTTTATTGATCTTTCATAATTTATCCATAAATTAACTCAATTTTCACTTTCCAAATTCGCATCATTCAGATGATTATCGACCCAAGGATGAAATTAGTCTTCCAATACTTCACGATTGATCATGACACTATTTAATTTTCTCCATTAAGGTATCCAATAGTTGATCACGTCACAATTGATTCTTTTAAACAATGGAAATTCCCTAATTTGCAAGATTAACCCATCACACTAGTATCATCAAATACTCATACACTTATTGGTATTAAAACTCAGGGTATTGCATTCCAATATTCAACATTGTCTTTATAATTTCCAAAAATCCTCAATTATCCTTACTTAGGATTTCAATGTAAAATATCACAAAAGATTCAGGATATTACAGGTTAGATTAATGGTACGGACGCATTCGGATTAATGATAAAAAGTAAAGAATTTCTACCTGATAGAGGGAATGAGAAATAAAGGAAAAGTAGGACTTTTCTAGGAAAAGGGCGAAGGGAGTTTTAATTCAACATCATTCAAAGTTTTGGTAGTGTGTGCTATACATCAATCCAGGTAAATAGAGTTGTGTGTGTTTTTTCATTTGGCCTACATCACAAGGTGCTAGGGGACTCTGTCCAAATTGTTTGTTGTGTTGTTCTTAATGTTTCAAGGATTTGAATTACTCAGTTTCCATGCTAAATAAAGTTACTCTGTATTTGAGACTATTTTATTTGATTTGAGGATTTGCGCTTTGCTATTTGTGTAGATGAACGTAGTTTCTGTTTTTCCAGAAAAAGTATTATACTTTCTTATAAGCATTAGCATGATAAATATTTGTTGAAGCTCTTTGTTTTCTGCCATTTGTTATTTTACTTAAGAATGTGTTAGAGAGTAGTGTAGAAATTTCATTTATATGTACGTTCAGATGTAAGATGAGAATAATGAAAGATAAAAAGAAGAAAGAAAATATGTAAATGGGTTTGAAGGACAAGTTGTTCTGAAAGGAAACAAGGGAATTCAGAGTTATGTTTGTTTGCTTACAGTTGATGTCGAGGCAGATCAATTGATGTCAGTCGCTATGCGTTAGTACGTACAACAACTAACAGAGAACTCGGTCGATGCCGAGGTATATTTGTTGATGACGGTCGTTGTGCATTGATGTGTGCAACCAGAAATAGAGAACTCAATAGATGCCAAGATAGATTAGTTGATGTCGATTGTTGCACATTAATGCGCTCAACAAGAAGTAGAAGACTCAGTTGATGCTGCATCCATTTCCTATGATTTAGCTTACTCTTACCAGAGAAGATAAAGGAGATGAACAACAAAGTATAGATGAATTTAAAGGAAACTCAGTTGTTTACTACTCTTTGTTTGTGTTTGATAGTTCAATGATATTGTTATATAGTTGCTATGGATGTCGTAGATTTGTAGATTTGTGAGAATAAGCAACTTAACATGAACAATGAATGTAGTACTTTAGCAATAGGCTTATTGATGGACTACAAGATCCATTCACAAAGGCAAGGGCCCAAGGCCTCATCAACAACTTCTTTTCCAATCATTTGGAAGGTAGCTCAATTATGGCCCAAATGGAAGAGCTACCAACCCATGAAGACAAGGGAGGCCCACACATATTCCACTATGGAAAGAAGCCCAAGGAGACATGCTTGAAAAGCAAGAAAGATCAAGGGAAGAAGATAATAGGAAAGCTTTCCAATTGGCCAAACAAGAGGACAAAAGGAAGGCCAAATATTGCATGGATATGGCTACCATCCAATTGGTAAAACTTGAAGAGAAAGTAGCTAGCAAAAGCCATGAAAACATGGAGTAAAATAAAAACAAGAATAGATAAATAATTACTTTAGAAGGTTACCTAACCCTAGTATAGTAATCGGCCAAGTATGACCAAGTATTAGCTTGTTTTCCTTTATTGTTATATCCTATTTTTTGGTTTGTCATTGGTTGTATAAAGCGACCTAGTATGTGTGTTATAGACATTGAAGTTTAAATATTTGAAGCTTTTGCTTGTTTCAAAAATAAGAGTGATTCCTTTTTCAAACCTTTTGTGAGTTATATCCAAAGTCCCTTGTGTGTGTTACATAAAAAATTGAGGTTACTTGTGAGCTGAGTAGACTCTCTTATTGGCATTCGTGCTCCTACTCCTTGGAGGAAGAGTGTGTGAAGTGGTGTCCAACTTTCCAAGGGAGTTACATACGAGAGTGCTAGTTGTGACTTCTTGCTATTTCTAACCAATCAACTACTTCCATGCATATTTCCAAATCCATGGTGAATCATATCCTTATTTATAAGAGAAGTTGTTCTTCACTTATCAATGTGGCTGCTATTAAAATTTCATAGAGAAAGCTTCTAAATCGAGGGAGATATTGGTTTCCAAAGTCAGAGTTTCATAAATTGATTTGCGGCAAAGTATAGAAAGATTCTGTCTTGTGGTCGATCACTGCCTATTCAGTCGACAGACCACTCTAGTTGAGGACATTCAAATCTATGATTTTTGTCCCATTGCTGATCAACTGCTTTTTCATCTTTAATTTTGGGGATGATAATTTGTTGTCGTTCTCCTTCATCCGGTGATCAGCAGCTTGGTTGCCTATTCAAACCTACAGTTGCTTAGTTCCTTTCAAAAATCAACCAATCATAGGTTACTTTCTTTACCTCCTTCCATTGGAGCATCATCTGGTATCATATCAAAAAACTCCTATTAATTGTGATTTCTTTTTCCATCTTCATGATGACACGAGGAGCAACAAAGGCTGCACAAACTCGTGAAGCAAATATGTCTAACCTCGAGTTGGCACCAACAAAGGAAGCCGAATTTAGTATGCAAAGACAATTGGATGAGCTATGTGAGTGCATGGCTATGAAGAAATGGTTGTGATGGAATGGTTTGTGAGGGAAAGTGAAGGATAGTAAGGAGTTCTAAAGAAAGGTGAAGTTGTGATTGTGCATGAGTTGTGAGGTGTCATAGGAGGTTATACGATTTTGGATGAAAGAATTCGAAAGTCAGAAATGAAAAGGAATTCAATAAACAACTATAAAGGGAGTACTGAAGTTTCGTGAAGGATAATTTATGTGCTAATTTTGTAAGGCTAAGGACTCCAAGTAAGGAATAATTCTTGTGTTTTATTATACGAAAGGACCTACATTGCATGAGTAGGATTTTGTGTAAATTGCTATGTTAGTCTTTAATGATGATTCTCTGGTTGGGTTGTTTTCCTACGATTAGTTTACTAATAGTTGGGATGAAAGTGAATTTTCTATGATGATGGTCAGTGATATGGAAGAAAATGAGTTTACCTGATGTTAGTCTCTATAGTGTTTTTACAACAGTATTTCTTAGTTATTCCTTGTTAGTAGATCAGTGGTGTAGACATATTTTTGGGGGCAAATCTAGAGGTGAAATAGGTTAGTTATTTTATTGATACGTCATCAATAAATATTTTGTTTATGTGGATATTCCCGATAGGAAGTAAAATAAATGGGAATATAATTAGTTAGGATAGATCACAAATATTGATGTTCGGATGCATAATATGGATATAGAAAGATTAGAATCATGGCATGATATAGGAAAAATTAGATTAATAATATAGTTAATTAGTATAGGTTTTCAATTCATATTCAAGTGGTGGATACCATAGGATAGTACTTATATTGTTTAAAACTAAGTTAGAAATAATACGTCAAGGAAAGAGGATTAGAAGTATGATGTTATAGTGTAATAGGAACGTGTTTAGAATTAATGTTATAGTTGAAGCATAGTTATTGTTGATTAATTGTTTTTAATATTGTTTGTGATATATGAATTGCTGTGTGTGACATTCATGTAGACATGTTATAGGATTGCACATTATACATTTTATGGGCTAATAATGAAGATAATAAATGGTGTTTTCTACATGGGTTCAGAAACTGAAGAGGTTGCTTACACATAGGAAGCAGCTCGTTTAAGTAAGTTCAAAAATTGAAGAGGTTGCTCTTACTCAATAGGGGGTGATTTCAGAAACTACAGAGGTTGCTCTCACCCAAGAGTAAATGAATGTAATATAAGTGGGCTCGTTTTTAGTGATTTCGGAAACTAAAGTGGTTGCTCTGACATAAAAATGAACCCATGTGGTGAGTTCGAAAACAGAAGAGGTTGCTCTCACCCACTTACAGATGTATCAGGCTTAGTCATGTAGAGATGTCATAGAGGTTGCCATTGCATTTCATGATTATATTCCTAACTTGGCAATAGGCTCATTATTCTTCCTGTGATGTAGGTATATAAGAGATTAAGGATAGCAGCAGTTGATGAGACATTTGTACGTTGCGGGCTTAGCGGCTAGTTAGGCTAAAAGATTAAAGGAGAAATGTAATATTTGGTAATAACGTTTTGAAGAAAGTAAACCTTTATTCGTAATACCCTGACTTTTTAAGTGGATTGACTATCGAGGTATTACCAAGAACGTACTCGTTAGAGTAGATATTATCGAAATTAATGGGAAATTAACGTAATCAAATAAAATAAATATTAATTTAATGAATTTAAAACATATAATATTGGGGTTAAAAATGTAAAGGGATTAAATTAATGGAATTAGGGGGATTAAAGTGGGGTTAGAATTAATGTTGGGTTAAATAATTTTAATTATTGGATTAGTTGAAGGATGGAAATAATTGGGTATTTATTGATTTACTGAATCGGTTCGGTTGGAAAACCGGTTCAAGCATTCTAAATGGCCTTCGGCCTTCCCGAAATGCAGAAAGAAAAGAGAGAGGGACAGGGAAAATGTAGAGAACGAGAGAAAGGGAGAGACAAGGGGAGAGGGCGATCGGAGATCGATCGGGAGAGAGAGCAATGATGAGGGCGAGGACCACAATGGAAGGGAGATGTCGACGGCGAGCTCGGGTCGCGTTCTGAGCAGCTCCTTTGCGGCGAGCATCGCGGGTCCGACAAGGGCAACAACGTGTATCGTTGTTCTGTCGGTGTGGCGACGGGCGACTAGCAATGCACGGCGACGGCAAAGGAATGGTGATGGCGACGGCGATAGTGATGAATGCCCGGCGTGGTGTTCGGCAATGGGGATTTGGCGTTGGGGGACTGCCGGCGATGCCTCGGGCCACTGGGCGTTTAGCGATTCAAGCTAGACCGGCTGAAAGCCATGGTCCAGCTGGTGGGTTGGTTTTCTCCTTTTGGTGATTGCTCTACAAGTCGACGGGGGAGACAAATTGGAAGAGCTCTGACCCCATAGCTGTGAATGGCAGGGGAGACTTTTGCGTACATCTACTCTTGGTGGCAGAGGTAGACTATGGAGTACCCTCTGGAAGACTAGAAATGCAGGGGGATGCCGAGAAGGAAAGAAGAGAAAGCAGAGAAATGGGAGAAGGGGGGGTGCGATGTTCTCTAGAGCAGGGTGGATCTCGGCTGAGGAGAAGAAAACTGAAGGAGGGATGAAGCTGGAGCCGAGTGCTGGGCAGAGAGCAGACTTACTCACTAGAGAGTGAGCCGAGGAAGAAGAGAAGCAGAGAAGAATGAAGTTAGAGGACAGAGCCTGGCCGAGAGCTTCATTGGTTGCTGGTGAGTTTGTTCTCTTTTGTTCACTCCTTAGATTCTGTTTTGAGTGTTAATTCTAGCATTAGTGTTGATGATAGTTTTGGATGTGTTTTGTGGGTTCTGGACGTTTGTTCTCTGTCCGTTAGGGGTGGCCGTGGAGCACAGAGCTCAGGTGTCTGCTGGTAAGGGAGTTCCTTCTTTTCTTTATGATTTTTGTGAAAGATATATAGTAGGAAATATTGATGTTACAAACTGCTAGATGGTTGGGTTTTGCACCTTGGGCTTTGTTTGGATATTGCTCTGTTGTCTGTAGATTGTGGAAAATATAATTGTGAAGTGTGGATAGTGCTGTTGTTGGATAAATTGTTGACCGTAGGCAATGTTAAGTGTCGATGTTAGCATGAAATGGAATTGCCTTGCTGTATGGTTAATGATAATGATTTCCTCTATTAATAGTGATGATTTGTCTGGTTAAGGTTTGGAATAAGTTATTAGATTGAGTTGTTTATAATTTCCATGTGATTAGTAGGAAGTGAATGTGCTCTCTGTTGTTGCTCGTGACAAGTCTGTGACAAGTTTATGAACTATTAGTTATGTATGTTGGGATGGTTTGTCTGCTGCCATTATATTTGGATAAAAAGAATAACGAGCATGCTTTGTTGGTTGCTAAGTTGTGAATATTGGAATTATTAAGTGTTAAAGTTATAGAATTTGATGAGGAATTGTTAATGAGTAATGTTTTGATTGTGAAGGTATCAGAAAGGGGAAAGAGGATAGCGACTAGGTGTTAATGCGCAATAAGGAATTGAGGTAAGGATTAAGGGGTGTTTTGGCCATTGAGGCCTTACACCACAAGTATGGGTGCGTGAATGTGTTTCTTTGGTTGTGGTTGTTGATAGTGTACAATTGTTAGCATTTAGTAGAATATGATTAGCTCCTTATTGTTAATTGTTCTTCTTACGGCTTACGTTTTACTTTAATTGTTGTGATGAATTGCTGTGATGAATAATCAATGAGTGAATGTGATAAGTGTAAATGCTGAGAGTGTGAAGGATGAGAAGCAAGAATGAGCTAAGAGTTTCATTGATGAAGACTATATAGATTTCTTTACTGCTTTCCTTGTTATATACTTCACTGCTTTCTTTAGTACTATACGTATATTGTTCTGCATAAGTGTCTTTCCCTTAAAATAAGGATGACCCTTAACCAAGCACATCTAGCTAACTTTGATTAGAAGCTGAGCATGTTAATTAATCTAATTAATTAACTCGCCGTTAAATAACTAGTTTGGACAATACATATTAATTTATAACTAGTATTAATTCAATTGAGAATGTTAATCAATTTATTGTAGTTTAACTAATCAACTCACTAATCTAAACATGTGAACTATTTAGTTAACGTAAGCATGTGAACTAATTAGTAAATCTAAGCATGAGTATTAATTAGTTAATCCAAACCTAAGCAGGTTTAATTAAATAATCAATTATCGTAAATAAGATAAATAACTAATCTATCTAAGTATGTTCAACTAGTTAGCATGCTTAATTAACTAGGGCAATAATTGACTTACTAGTTAAGCATGTTTAATTAATTAACTAGGCTAATATAAATATGTTAAGTAATTGAAACATGTTAATTAACTAGCATTTAATTGATTAGAAATTGAGCATGATAGTCGATTGAGCATGTAATCAACATGTAAGTAGTTAGGGTAATACCTAGACTACTAAATCTGGCATGTTTAATTATGAAAACATGTTTAATCAACTAGAATAAGTTCCCGTCATTTGCGGTTTAAAGCATGCTTCTAATATTATGGTTAGTTTAGTTTAGTTTAGTTTAACGAGCACGTGTAGATAATTGTAATTCATTGCATGCTTCTTTACTGTCTCTTTACTGCTCATTACCTTCAATTCGCAAATTTCAATTTCAGTTCGCTTCCAATTACTTTTATGCGTACTTCAATAATCGATGCTTTACTTTACTAGAAAATAGAATGAAAGAAGGTAAAAAGAGAATGTAGTGAAAGTGAATGAGTTAAAGGTCTTAAGGATCTTATCTAATGTGAATGAATGTTTTGTAATTGCTTTGTTATTGTCTTCCTTGTATTGCTTATGATCTCGACTACGATTACTTGCCCCTAGCATGTTACATGTCCATAGCATGTCACGAGCATGTTAATTTACTTGGATAACTGGTTAGAATAATTACCTAGAATAATAAACGTAGGAAGCATGTAAATAGACTATAAAATTACCAAGATAACTAGCGTATAAATTGATAGCATGTTTCAACTTCGGTTTCCTTTCTTGTTATACTCTGTATGTTTCATGCATGCTATACTCGATTTTTGTGTTGTTTCATAATTCGTTGTTTCAATTCCATGTTGTACTTGCGTTCTACTGTGTGTAGTTATTTCCTTCTATTGTACGCTTTACTTTCTTTATGCGCACTTCAATTTCTATGAATGTTATGTTAGAAGCATCATGCATCATGTTAATAGAAACCATAGGAAGTGTCGCCTTGTGGTGGTACACAAGTATGCATAAGTGAGGTAAAAAGTTAAGAAAAAGAAAATAAGAAGAAAAGGGGATTGGGGGTGGATGGGTAGTGGATATAGCCGTTACGCCATTGCACGGGAAAAAACTCCCAATTCCAGCTCGACGTACGAGTATGGAATAATGGAATAATAGAATGAAATTATGGATCAAAAGGGATCAAAGAAAAAGGAAGTAAAGTAATAAACGGATTAATGACCTAATGAAAGGATCGGTTTGGGTGGCCCCCATTCCGAAAGGACTAAAGAGTGGCATTCATGTTGCGTTACCCTTTTCCTTGCTGAGCCATTAGGCTCACAATTTACTTATGGTGTAGGTACAAACGACGAACAGAGAATAAGAAGATAAAGATCAGATAATGTAAAGGCAGGGATGATGGGTTTGCACGCTCGAGGGATACTCATGGCTGACCAGGCATAAAGTGGGTAAAAGAGAAAAAGTTTTAATTAAGTTTTCTAAATTGTACTTTCCATAAGTTTTATTTAAAGTGTATTTAATTTGGTTAGTCCTTTCATTCAAATGATTAACGCTTCCTCTATGTTTGCAAATAGTTTTATTTTAACACTTCCGCATAGTTTATTAAATTGGTTTTCAAAACGAGTTTAAAGAAAGGTTGGTAGTGATCCTGTCCTAAGCGCGCTCTGAATGGTTTTAAAAAGAAATTTCAAATTTTCACGCATTTTCAAGGATTTATGAAAATCCGGGTCGTTACATTACTATTGTATTTCATTTTTATAAAGAAGATTTTCAAATTGTGTTTAATCCTTTTGGTATTGTAAATACAAGTCTTCCACTATTGTAAATGTTTTAAAGTTTTATAGTATGACATGTTTCAAGTGATAAATGGCTTAACAAAAAGGAGTATGCACTTATTGTTTAAGCTAGTTTTCAAACGAATAGTCTTCCGCTGTGATTTTAAAAGAAAAAAGTTTTCAAAAATCATGAGTTTTAAATTGAAGGAATAACGGGGATGTTATAAATGGTATCAAAGCCCAGTGTTTTAAATTTGGTTCTGTATACTGCCTACCAGCACAAGTCACAATGTGGAAATACTTTATTGACTGTAAGTATATTGCTTCACTTTATAAGTTGATAGACTCTATTACTTATACTATACATAGATTAGAGGTTGTGAGTTATGCTTAGATTTTAGGTTGTCCTGACTATAGACTAGAATAAAGAATGTGATAAGTTTAGGTGCTTCCCGAATTAATTCTCTTAGGACAACTAGTCATTTGCTTTGAAGCAACTAGTATAACATTGTTGTAGGAAGATAGAATGATAAGGAAAATTAGGAAAAAAAGACAAATAGATAAAATAAATTTTAAATTTTAGAATATGGCAAATGGATAAGTATACCTTAGTAAAAGTAATCACTACTTTAAAAAATGGATGGGAAAGCAATTCAGAATGTGGATCCAAGACTCGCAACGATTAGTGGAGTGGAAGAAGCGTTGGAGCGCCATATTCAGTTGTTTAGGAATGGTGTAGAGAATTGGAAGAACTAGAAACTAACAATTGATGGCTCTTAGAGGATTAAAATGTGAGAGGTTTCGCAAGGTTATGTAATATCCCAGATTTTAATTGGAATTAAAATTATATTTTGGAATAATTTTCTCCTAGGATATTATAGTTGATTTATCTCCTGAAATCTGTAATAAGATGTTATGGTTTATGAAGTTGGTATTGTACCAATTATTGGGACGGAGTTGAAGGATTGATTAAGAATTTAATGGAGAATTAATTGAATTAAGGAAAGTGTAAAATTGATTAAGATTTATTGAAAATTGATTTATTTATAAAATAATTTATAAAACAATTCAAATTAATAAAGGAAATTAATATTAAAAATAATGTAAAAAGGAGCAAAATGCAGAAAATGCTGGCGATTAGCGGCGGTCGATCGTCTTAGAAATGGCGATCGATCTCGATCGACTGGCGTCTTCGGCTGGCGGTCGATCGGGCTGATTGTCTGTCGATTGGCAATGCATTCTACCGACTTAAAATGCTGTACAAATTTCTGCTGCCCACATTTTTCACTTTACGTTTGGCTGCTTCTTCAAATCCAATTTGCCTATAAATAGGCAATGGGTTTTGAGTGAAAACCACACCATAGCGAAAGAGAAAGAGGAGCTAGAGAGGAATGGAGAGGAGAGAAATAGGAGGGATTATTAGTGTTCTGGAGTTGTGAAGTTGGAGGTTGGATTCACTACTTTGGTCTTAAAGCGGGAATTTCGACAAAAGAAATTACAAGGTCGCCTTAGAATTATTTTGGTAATATTTCTACCCTAAAATTAGTTGATAAATAGTTGTTAATTAGTTAATAAATATTAGTTTTATAATTATCACTCTAGTATTATTATCACAGTTCATTAAGAAATATTGTTATTATTATTATTATCACAATAGTATTATTATCACAGTATTATTCATTAAGAAATATTATTATTATTATCACAATAGTATTATTATCACAGTGTTTTTCAGTAAGAAATATTGTTTTTAGTTCCATTATTATTATTTTTATTATCGCCATATTATTATTATCACTTATTATATTATTAGTGGTGTAATTGTACTGTGCAAGTAAGTTTTGTCTAAGGAGACTGGTATTAAATATGGACCGTTGTGACCCTCCAGTCTTTCCTGAGAACTTACTTGGAAAGGATATTCTGTCTAAGGAGAATTGTTAAGAGCATTCTTTCCTGGGAATATTTCTGATCGTTACTATCCACGTTTAGTAAATTAAATTAGATAATTATCAATTGGTGATAATAATTATGGATTTAACTAATATGCTTAGGTTATAATTATTAAGTGATAGAATTACTAAATGTGATTAAAGAAAATTATTTTATCAAAAACGAATAAATTAGGTAAATAAATAAAAAGGGAAACGTGTATAAATTAGGACTATGTTGTTAGAAAGATAAATAAATAGAAATTAGTAATTTATAAACAAGGAAAATACGATAAGTAGTAATTAATACTAAACAGGAAATACGGTAAATAGTAATAATGACAAATATGGTAATTAGTAATTAATACTTAAATAGAAATACAGTAGAGAGTAATTAATAAGAAATATGTTAAGTTAAGGTTTAATTAATAAATATATTAATAGATAAATAATAATTATTTTGAAGGTGATAATGAGAAATGAATAAGGAACTAAACACGCTAAGGACCATAGGTTAGTGATTGCATGTGTTTTGGTCTTCAGACCCTACATCGTAAGAGTTAGGAGTTGTATGCTAACTGTTTATTGCTTTCATAAAATATTTAGGTTGTTTACTGCTTTACCAAAAATTAAGCATGTTCCATGTATTGTGCTATTGGTTGCTAGATATTTATTAGAATTATGTTCTTTTAATGATATGTTTAATAGATGAGCATACATAGAAATTTTATACTGTATGTATTCACGAACATCATACTTCATGGTTTTCAAAATGATACAAAAATGGTTTACATGAATGATTTTGAAAAGGAAACCGAAAGAGAATGAAAAGAGATAAATGTAAAAGAAATAAAATGAACTGTGAGTTTGTTAGTTGGTCTTTAAACTAGCTATCCAAAGGATATGTGAGACTATTTAATCCTTAATGGTACAGTCACTAGTAAGCGGAGGTCGAAGCCCGAGCTTCATAAGGGGCACAGTAGCTAGTAAAGTTTTCAGTTGTAGCCGAAGCTGCTTATTCCTAAGGGTAGTCATTGTCCGAGCACAATAGCTAACAGGAGGTTCAGTTGGAGCCGAATCCTTTGTCACATGTACATCTTTGGACAAAGACCAGGACAGACCGCTCAATGGTTAGTATCGCCATTTAAGCCTTTGTGGCACAACTACTAATAGGCAGAGGTTGGAGCCCAAGCCACTAGCTAAACTTTCGGTCGGAGTCAGAATTGCTATACCAAAGGTGTCGAGACTGTAAATGAAATGGTAAAAGATAAATGAAAGACAGAAAACAAAAATGCATATGGTTTTGAAAAGGGCATAGCATGAGCAATGTACCATTTTATTCCTATCACTTACTAGGTATTTGGCTCATAACTTATTGTCTTGCGATGTAGGTATACACCTGAAAACAGATGAACAATCTGCAAAGCAGTTGATGAAGGATTTACACGTAGCGCATCTTTTGGCTGGCTGGGCTAAAAGAGTAAATGATTTTGTAAACAATAAAGTAAACAGTTTACGCTTAGTAAATGCATTTTAAGTTTAATAATTGTTTTTATTAATGCTTCCGCTATATTTCAAGAAAAAAGATTTTTAATAAAATAAAGTTATTTCATTGTTAAAATGTGATAAATAAGTATATTTCTTACCACGATAAATTAGAAAATAATTTGAAGTAATGGATTTAACACTCGGTTTTAAAAGGAAAGGCTTACTTTGATATTATAAAAGAAATGTTTTAAATTTCACGCTATTTTTAAAGAAAATAAAAACTGGGATGTTACAGGTTGAAGCCGCTATACTTTGAAGGTGATATCTCTAATCTAGCAGGTGCAGAGGAATAGATTCGCATGGTGGGGAGTATATTCAAACAGGTCAAGATTTAAGAACAAGAGAAAGTTAGTTGTATTATGTTCACGCTGACGAAGGATGCACAATTTTGCTAAGATACTATTAAGACAACTCAGGACATAAGAGAAATAACTTGGACATAATGTAAGGATATTTTCTTTGATATGTATCTTAACAAAATAGCTTTGACTTAGATGTTAGGTGGGTTAGTGAAGTAAGAGGCACTATCCCTATTTGCTAAGAACTTAATAACTACCAATGGTCTTAAGGTATACCAAGTTCGTTCAAAGGTTTTATGCCAAGATATATCAAAGAATTAAGATATATGGTACTGAAGACATGTCATACTCTAGGATAGTACCAAAAGCTTTGGAGATTGATGAAGTGGAGATGCTAGTTTTTAGACAGAGGGAAATGGATCAGAAGCTGAAAAAGAATAATCAAACTCAACCGTAAGTGGATGGGCATATAATTGAAAAGGAGTGAAGTGGACATTTGACAATGAAAATTGGTCTGCAATGATAAACGTGTGCGAAATGAACTTGTTGCGGCTCTGATTGGAAATTTTCATATTGGACCGTGCCCATGGTGTAATAAAAAGCTTTATGGTGAATGTAGAACTAGGATTGGACAATGTTTTAAGAGTAGGAAAGATTTAAGGAAATCTTCTAGGACAAGTAATGTAACTGCAATATAAGGATGAGTAAGTTGATAGAACTTACTTAGATTCTTCGGGAACGAACAATTTTGGATTGTTTCCGCATGTTTGAAACATTTTTTGCGATTTACGTAGCATTTAGTAAGCGATATTGAACACAAGCTTCACCAATTTGTTCTAGGACTCGAGTTGGAAAGTATTCAAGGTGTGAAGATTTCACGTACTTAAGTGATATCTTATACAGACATTATAGCAAAAGCCCTCCATGTTGAGAATGTAGAGATTTAATGAATGCAGTAGAACTGTAGGGGTAGAAACGCAATCTCAACAATTGATAGGAGAATAACTTGAGATAAAAGGATCAAAGAGAACCATTATATGAAGTGAATTACAAGGAAATGAGAAATGTATTCAAGGAAATGCTAGGAATTTACGAGTCGATCAAAGCCCAAAGTGTAAGAAAAGTCATAAAGGGGGATGTATGAAAGGATCTGGGCGAAGTTTTTGATGCAATAAAGTTGGACATATTGCATAAATTTTCATACACTGTCGGATGAAAGGGAGGAGAATTTAGCAGAGGCTTTTTCATTTGCAGCTGATAGAAATAAAAATCAAAGAACTTCAATGTAAATGGTATTTCACAAAAAAATTAGATTTTGGGAAGTGGAAACGTTGTATATTTTGGAAGGAATTACGAAATATTAGAGCCAAATAATTACATTCTGAGTATTTCATGCTACAAATACTTATAATGAGTATTTTGTACATTAGTGAAAGAATTTACGTTAGACAAATTTTGAGGACCAAATTTATACAACGGGGGAGGAATGTAATATCCTGAATTTTCGTTGAGCTAAGTACAAGGCTTATATGATAAATTGGGATGATAGGAATGGAATTGAACTGTTTGAAAATATTGGCCAAGAGAAATGTATTTTGAATAAGTGATTTAAGATACCTGAATTATGTCCAAGTTTAGTTTTAGAAGTGATTAAAGTAATGGAAAATTGTATGATGATAATTAGAGTTAGATAGGACAATATAAATTAGAATTATAGTTAGTCAAATTAGTAGAAAAAAATATACTTGGATGTATTTGGATTTTGTAAGGATACTACAAGGATTGAAAGCTTGAGAATAATAAGGATCCTATCATTATTGGAAAATGTACTTGGGCACAATGAGGTTGAAAGAGTAGGATTTATACTATTTTGAGGGCACATTGAACTTAATGAAAAATAGTGTGAAGGAGGAATGGTGGAGCAAATAATATAAGTTGGTAAATGATATAAATGTTCATATACATACATACATACATATATATATATATATATGGTTTTTGTGCATATTGGTTTGAAGAAGATGAAATGGTATGAGAATATTATAATTTCAAGACCTTAGATTATGGTTGCAATATAAAAATATATTGATATAGGTTGACAAATGTATGTAATTGTCACGTTAAGGAAATAATGTGTGCATTTACATAATTTGGAGAATTAAGCGAAAATCAATGTTTGGTGATAGCGGTCGATTGACCGGTAGAAAAACAGAAAGTTTTCTGACGAAATTGGTGATCATTTGGCAGAAGGGTGGTCGATCGCTAAATAAGAAAATCGATCAACCGCCAATCTTAAACGTCGTCTGAAGATGTTAAACTATCACTGGAACTAGAAGGTCTTCGACTTCGACGCTTTACTGATGCATGAAACATTTCTATTGTCACCTCTTCATCTTCAGAAGTCTACTGGAGGGGTGCTGGTGAGTGGCCATATATGATTGCAGTCTGTTGATGATAATTAAAGTCCGAAGATGAAATGTTTGGCTGTCTGCACGCACAAATAATTAAGTGTGCATCCAGTGGCCTTCCGTCCTCAGGGGGATAATGAAGAGACGTTGTTGGAGGCCTATAAATTGAGGTGGAAGGCAACGGAGTTTTGGAGAAAGACCATGCGGAAGCTTTGTCATAATTTGGAGAGAGAGAGAGTTGGCGAGAGTCTTACTTCTTTTGGTGTATATGTTGAAAGAACTACTTTGTTTCAGAATGAAGGTTTGAGGGTTTGAAAAGAAGTAGAAACTGTGAGTAAGAGTTCTGAAGGATTTTTGGTTCTAGAGTTCTAAAAGAGCAGAGAGAGGGAGTAAACCATGAGAAATGAGGGGGCTGTGTGTGTACATGGCTGTGAAGAAATAGCTGTGATGAATGGTTTGTGAGGGAAATTTAAGGATATTAAGGAGTTCTGAAGAAAGGTGAAGTTGTGACCATGAATGAGTTGTGAGGTGTCAGAGGAGGTTATATGATTTTGGATGAAAGAGTTCAAAAGTCAAAAATGAAGAGGCATTCAATAAGCAACTATGAAGGGAGTAAAAAAGTTTCATGAAGAATAATTTATGTGCTAATTTCGTAAAGCTAAGACTCCAGGTAAGGAATAATGTTTGTATTTTATCCAAAAGGACCTACATTGCAGGAGTAGGATTTTCTGTAAATTGCTAGGTTAGCCTTTAATGATGATTATCTGGTTAGGTTTTTATCCTATGATTAGTTTACTAATAGTTGGGATGAAAATGAATTTTCTATGATGATGGTCAGTGATAAGGAAGAAAATGAGTTTGCGTAATGATAGTCTCTGTAGTGTTTTTACAAAAGTATTTCTTGGTTATTCCCTGTTAGTGGATCAGTGGTGTAGACGTAGGGAAGTCTCTATTATTGGCCGATAAATTATATTAATATTTTTGGGGGAAAATCTAGAGATGTAATAGGTTAGTTATTTTATTTATAAATCATCAATAAATATTTTGTTTATATGGATATTCCCGATAGTAAGTAAAATAAATGGGAATATAATTAGTTAGGTTAGACTATGAATATTGATGTTCGAATCCATAATATAGATATAGAAAGCTTAGAATCATGGCATGATATAGGAAAAATTAGATTAATAATATAGTTAATTAGTGTAGGTTCTCAATTCATATTCATGGTGGATACCATAGGATAGTACTTATATTGTTTAAGACTAAGTTAGAAATAATACGTCAAAGGATAGATGATTAGAAGTATGACGTTATAGTGTAATAGGAACATGTTTAGAATTCATGTTATAGTTGAAGCATAGTTATTGTTGATTAATTGTTTGTAATATTGTTTGTGATATATGAACTGCTGTGTGTGACATTCATGTAGACATGTTATAAGATTGCACATTATGGATTGAACATTAACAGGTTTGGAAACTGAAGAGGTTGCTCACACGAAGGAAACAGCTTGTTTGAGTAAGTTCGGAAACTGAAGAGGTTGCCCTTACTCAATGAGGGGTGAGTTCGGAGACTGCGAAGGTTGCTCTCACCCAAGAGTAAATGAATGTAATGTAAGTGGGTCTTTTTTTAATTAGTTCAAAAATTGAAGAGGTTGCTCTCACGTAAAAATGAATCCAAGTGCTACATTCGGAAACTGAAGAGGTTGCTCTCACCCAGCTTATAGATGTATCAGATTCAATCATGTAGAGATGTCATAGAGGTTACAGTTGTATTTCATGATTATATTCCTTACTGGGCAATAGGCTCATTGTTCCTCTGGTGATATAGTTATGTAAGAGATCAAGGATAGCAGCAGTTGATGAGACATTTTCACGTTGCGAGCTTTGCGGCTGGTTCGGCTAAGAGATTAAAGAAGAAATGTAATATTTGGTAATAACATTTTGAGGAAAGTAAAACTTTGTTATAGTATTTGTTTTTATCAAAAAGGTTTTCAAATTATGTAATATTTGGTAATAACATTTTGAGGAAAGTAAAACTGAGCATTCTAAACAAATCGGGTTCAAAGCATCCTAAAATCTAACCAAAAACATTCTAGCAATGAGTATTTCAACAAAACATAAATCATTCCAGCATGTCAAAATAGAAAATAGACATATCTCTATCTAGGAGAGTATGGTCTAGCGGAGAGGTTGCACTATTGTTCCAAGTGAGCATATATGCCTTGGTGCCTCCTTTTCTTCATGTCTTGGCTAATCTTCAATACCATCTAACATAAATTCACCTACAAAATAAGAACTAGTTAGGTAAGCAATGAGCCTCTTGGCTTGAGCCTTGGTGATAAGGGCTTGTGGTACATCATCCTCCCCAGGTGATTGAGGATTTGACCTCAAATCTAAGGCTTGACCACCTCCTTTCTCTTCATCTTGCTCACCCTCGCTCAAGTATGGAGACAAATCTTGAACATTAAAAGTGGAGGATACTCCGTACTCCTCTGGAAGCTCCAACCAATAGGCGTTGTTATTAATCCACTCAAGTATTTTGAAAGGACTGTCCGCCCTTGGTAGTAACTTGCACTTCCTTTGCTTAAGGAATCTCTCTTTCCACAAAAAATCGCCTTCTTCAAATACCATCTCTGTAATATCCTAGTTATTCCTTCAATTTAAAACTCATGATTTTTGAAAACTTTTTTCTTTTAAAATCACAGCGAAAGACTTTTCATTTGAAATCTTGTTTAAACAAGAAATGCATAAATAAACTCCTTTCTATTAAACCATTTATCACTTGAAACATGTCATATTGTAAAACTTTAAAATATTTGCAACAGCGGAAGACTTGTATTTACAATCCCAAAAGGATTAAACAAAATTTGAAAACCTTCTTTATAAAAACGAAATACTATAATAAATGTTTACTTCAAAACGTTATTACCAAATATTACATTTCTTCTTTAATCTCGTAGCCTAACCAGCCACCAAGCCTGCAATATACAAATGCCTCATCAACTGAAGCTATCATTGGTTTCTTACATACCTACATCACAGGAGAGATAATGAGCCTATTGCCCAGTAAGGAATATAATCATGAAATGCAACTGTAATCTCTATGGCATCTCTACATGATTAAGCCTGATACATCTGTAAGCTGGGTGATAGCAACCTCTTCTGTTTCTGAACTCACCACATGGGTTTGTTTTTACGTGAGAGCAACCTCTTCAGTTTCTGAATTCACTAAAAATAAGCCCACTGACATTACATTCATTTACTCTTGGGTGAGAGCGACCTCCGCAGTTTTCGAACTCACCTCCCGTTGAGTAAGAGCAACTCTTCAGTTTTCGAACTTACTCAGACAAATTGTTTCCTACGCGTGAGCAACCTCTTCAATTTTCAAACCCATGTAGAAAACACCATCTATTATCTTCATTATTAGCCCATGCAATGCATAACGTGCAATCCTATAACATCTCTACATGAATGTCACACACAGCAGTTCATATATCACAAACAATATTACAAACAATTAACAAACAATAACTATGCTTCAACTATAACATTAATTCTAAACACGTTCCTATTACACTATAACGTCATACATCTAATCATCTATCCTTGACGTAATATATCTAACTTAGTCTAAAACATTATAAGTACTATCTTATGGTATCCACCACTTGAATAGGAATTGAGGACCTGTACTAATTAACTTTATTATTAATCTAATTTTTCCTATTTCATGCCATGATTCTAAGCTTTCTATATCCATATTATGCATCTGAACATCA
This sequence comes from Begonia loranthoides, assembly GCA_022433065.1. Lineage (NCBI taxonomy): Eukaryota > Viridiplantae > Streptophyta > Magnoliopsida > Cucurbitales > Begoniaceae > Begonia > Begonia loranthoides. The sequence continues at coordinate 128,928 of CM039479.1, forward strand.
ATATTCATAGTCAAACCGAACGAATTATATTCCCATTTGTTTTACTTCCTATTGGGAATATCCACATAAACAAAATATTTATTGATGTCTTATCAATAAAATAACTAATCTATTTCACCTCTAGATTTGTCTCCAAAAATATTAATATAATCTATTGGCCAATAATAGGGACATTCCTACGTCTACACAACTGATCTACTAACAGGAAATAACTAAGAAATATTGTTGTAAAAACACTACTGAGATTATGATAAGGCAAACTCATTTCCTTCCTTATCACTGACCATCATCATAGAAAATTCACTTTCATCCCAACTGTTAGTAAACTTGTGATGATCCGACTTTTCATAATCTTTTAAAAATGCGTTAAAAGTCAAAACTTTTCTTGATGTTTTGTAAACAGCAGAAAATCCTTTTCAATTGAAATCAGAGTTCTTTCAAAAAGCAGGATGGTCAAAACCCTTATGTTATTCCCACTATGAAAATCATTATAAGTATTGAAGAGCTATAGTTATAAAATCTTTTACCAAAACATAACGGAGTTATCAAAACATAGCGGAATTATCAAAATATAGCGGAGTTATCAAAACGTAGTGGAATTATCAAAACATAGCGGAAGCGTAAATAACTCGTTTAAGGAATACTAAACAAAGCATTACATGTTAATTACAAAACATTTTTATCTTTTACTTTCCTTAGCCTAGCCAGCCACAAGTTCTCGCGCGTGCAAAACCTTCATCCTTACTTTTTGATCTGTTCATCATTTTCTCATACATTACCTACACCACAAGTAACACGTGAGCCTAAAGGCCCAATAAGGAATTGGGGTTATGCAGTATGTTATGCCTCTCTTTAGTTCTTTTGGAATGGTTACCGTACCTAAACACATCTTTTCATTACATTCGTTTGTTCATTCATTACTCGTACTTCGAGCAGGAGATTGGAGGAACCCATGTGTGATGGTATAGTTTGATCGGCTTCTAACCTCCTGAGTGTAGCTAGTCCCATTCCCGACAAGGTAGGGGTGTACCCTAGCTACTAGACTAGATCCGAACTATCCATCTGCCCCCAAACTCACCATTATCTTTTCTTTCATTCTTTTCCTCACTTAATGCATATGAGTACCACTCCAAGATGACACTCCCTAATTGTTTCTATTAGCATGATGCATGTTGATACAGTATAACATAACAATAACAATAATTGAATAGTGCATAGAAATGAAAGTAACAATAATTAAACAGTGCATATAATTGAATAACGGTAATTAAAACGCATAAAAGAGAACAATCATAGCAACGAATTAAAATAGCGAATGACATACTTGAATTTCATAGCATAGCAATAATAAAAGAAATAGCAGTTTAGCAAGCAAACGAATCATGACAGCCAATCAGCATGCTTCTAACAACGACAGTGAACGTACTAAGAATTTACATGCTTTTATGTTGATATTTAAATCAATAAATCCTATGAGATGTTCAAAGGAATTAGACATGTTTGAATTATTAAGTAGACATGGAATAAGTAATTTAAATGGATACATGCTCAAACAATAGATAACAGAAATATGCTTAATTAATAGCTCATTAGTAATTAGCTTATGGAACATGCTTAATAATTGGATACGTCTATGGAAACGTGCTTAATAAATTGATACTAGCAAGCTAAGTACATGAATCAATTAAATGATATCGTGCATTCTAAAGTAAAGCATGGTATCGTTATGGAATGTTATTACAGAATATTAATCTAGTTAACTACAAATTATCGATTAACAGATTACATTAATGGAGTATTAACCTAGTTATCTACACATGCTCAGATTAAGGGAACTACAACTTCTAGTTAACACAGAGATATTAAACAATGGTAATGGCAGAACAATATATGGCATCGAACAATAGGAATGACAAGAACAATTTGTACATCAGATGAAGGAAATAACAACTTATAGTTAACACATAGAGATTTAAACTAGATAGCAATTAAACAATAAAGAACAAAATCATCCTCAATGGTATAGCTCTTAACTCGTTCATGCTTTTCAAGTCATAATAAGATCTTCAACTCATCATTCCATCCTACAAGCTTAACTCATTCATCCAAGCAGTAATCATTCATCATTTTTCTATCAAAGTAAAGCATTGAATTGTAAAAGTGGCAGTAAGGAAAACTGCAAGAATTAACAACAAAGGAATTAGTATTACGCACGCGCACTACTTGTGGGTAGAGCTCTCCACAGGCCAAGACTCAACCCAATCCTTACTCTAGTTGAAGAAATTTCTATCAAACAGTAAAGGTAGCATCTCACTCCTCAGCTTACAGAGCTTCACATTCACCCACACTCATTACTTGTAGAAACATCCGAACTTACATACTCACAGGAAGGCTTCACTCTTTCTTACAAGGGAAGCTCTCTCGCTTGCAGGAGACTCACATGCGGGAAGCTCTCTCTCACGAAGGGGAAAACTGGACAGGAAATGCAGAGGAGATGACTTAAATCAAAAGCCATACCTAGAGAGGGAGACCATCGTACACTGAACGGAGAGGTAGGGGTGTGCGTCTACGTGGTCTAGGCGTGGGTGAGACGACTCCATGTCTCCTGAGTGCGCTTTTTATTACAAAATGACAAACGTTTCCTTATTTTAAACCCTAAATTTTTGCAGGTTTGGGACATTTCGGACGAGAGGAGTCGTCTGGGCCTCGTCCGCATGCATCCAAAAATCACTATTCTTCAAGCAGATTTGCATTTTCGGACGAAGGGTGGCGTCCTTATCTTCGTCCATGTTCGTTCATATCTGCCATTTGGATGAAGAAAGGTGTCCGAATCCAGTGTCCACATGCGTCCGAAACTGTCCAGAAATTGGACAAATTCAAAATCCCCGCATCCGCACTCATCTGTAAAGTCGAGTTAGGACGCAAAACCTCATCTTCCATCATCCCAAAAATGCAAGGGCGACGTTCCTTGTGTTTTCGGACGACATTCCTCATCCTTGTGTCATCCGCCATCGTACGAATTCATAATATTTCAGCTTTTCTTCACATTTTCATACTTAATTTTTATCCCATAAATACATGTCGTAATTTAACACGTATCAATACACAATGTAATATATTAACTATCCCAAAAATTAATTACATCGTGTATATGGGGAAAACATTATTGGGGTCTTGCAAAACTAATCGTAGGAAAACAACCTTACCAGATAATCATTATTAAAGGCTAACATTGCAATTTACACAAAAAACTGAAGGATCGATATACGCCTATAGACAAGGGGGGGGGGGGGGGGGGGGGCAGTGAATATAGCGTACTAGTTATTTCGTGCGATATTTAATCTCTAATAACTCTAGTTGATTTAATGCATATATTTAAATAAAACAATCACACATATATACAATAATATAAAGAGTAAGGGTAAGAGAGTGCACATGGTTTGTTTATGCGGTTCGACAAACTCACCTACGTCTGCACTCCAAGTTCCACTTGGAGATACAATAAACAATTGGCTTATGGGTGCCAGTAAAACCGTTCATAAGTTGACTATTAAACGGGGCGGCACCCTTGACTAATTCTAAGATCGTCAACCTTTGACTCCTATGGGGCGTCACCCTTAAATTAACTATTGTGAGGCGTCACCCAATAATTGAACATATGGGCATTCAATCCAGCCTATGAGTGTTTCAGGTTTTCACCCTTGTTTGATGAATTGGGGAATTATCCTTTACACTTTAGCTCAATAATAATGAAATTGGAAATTAAAGCGCAACTATCTAATTCAAATTCTCCCAAATATAACTCGCAAGTTTATGGGTTGGGGAGAATTGGATTTACAACGCTCACAGTGTGTAATATTCGAGTATTGATTTTGGTAGGGCTTCTATTCGAATATTCGATCGTTGTGTAGAGCTTGGAGTGAACTTTAATTTATAGACTTTGCACTTCCGGAAGTCCGAGCCTCGTCCTCATGAGACCGTTGGATTTTATCCGTGGAAATTCGTCTGTTGAAAATATAGTCGTTATGTTGAAATTTGGACTTTATGATGCAAAGCCCCTCATCCGCACTCATCCGAAACTGCACTGTTCACCTCTTACGGACGCAGATTCTCATTCGTACCTCATCTGCTCCTCATCCAAATTGCACCCTGAAAATTACAAATTCAAAGCGGACATGTCCGAGATCATCCGTACTCGGCCGAAAACACTCTGGACACATTTTTTCATCATCAGCTCGTCCTAAACTTGATGGACTCATTCCTAGGATGATTCGGATGACTCTCCTTTATCCGCATATCCTCCACCCTCGTCTGAATGAGCACAGACCAGATTTGGGATGAATTTTCTCATCCGCATATCGTCCATAGCTTCACTTCAAATTCAAACCTGAACTATACTGAGTCCTTAAATGATATCCAACACTACATAGACTCAAGTAAACATCTTAGTACAATAATAATGCCCATTTTGAGGGTATTTCCAATAAACATGGATATAAATATTATAATAAAAGGATACGACTAATATCTGGTAAATACGAAATACAACACAAAATACAATTTATTGATTTATTAAATTAACCAACAATTTAGTCATCATCAAAATAAAACTTAGCCTAACAAAAAGGCTAACAAAAACCTACTCCTGCGATGTAGGTCCTTTCGGACAAAACACAAGCATTATTCCTTACCTGGAGTCCTTATCTTTAACGAGTTAGCACTTAGAGTTATCCTTCACGAAACCTAATCATGATTAACACATATAGCTATAAATAATTACTTTTCGATAATAAATTCCCCTAGCTTCAACTAACATGCTCAATACTTCCAATAATGGATAACTTCCTATTATGTCCAAACCATTAAAAAACCTTATTTTCCAACAATCACGTTATCCAACAAATTCAAGTTCACGGCTTATCCTTCATAATAACTAATCAGGAATTCAAACTAATATTTCCAATAAATTATCAGCAGAGAGTAGCTTCAAAATCTAACATCACAGTTAATAATATTTCTTGTTGACATATCAACTGATATTATTCCAATCATCCTAAAATTAACCCTACCGATACAGAAGTATCATTCATTCAACAGAAGCATGCTTCACTAATTAGAGGCATAATATCCGAGGGAAACGAAGACATGAATGAATATAGAATTACCTAAAACAACAAAGAATAACAACTTAGACCTTTTTACTATCCTCACTGCTCACAATCTACATTGTAGCATCATTGTCTAATTTCCATGATTATCACAGTAGTTCCTCACACTCATGATTTTCCTTCTCCTCATATTTCTTTACTGTTCTCACAAAACACAACATTTCCCACACTCACGTCCTCACTTTTCTTCACAAACAATTCCATCACAGTTGCGTACCTTCCAAACATAACATTAACAGACTCCCACAATTCCTACTCAAACCTTCATTCTTTATCAGAAACATCAGAACAGTCAACTATATCCACAGCAGCTCCTCACGCCAGCTCTCTCCAAATTTTGGCAGAGGTTCCCCAATGTTTTCCTTCCCCTTCAAACTCTGTTGCCAATAGCTCCATTTACAAGCAATAGTCATCCACTCTTCATAATCCCATAGAAGACAGAAGGGTAAGGGATCAAACCTTCCATCATCTACACGTTTAAGCAACTCCTCGACATCCAACAGTTTCAGACGTCAAATCACTTCGTCTTATGCCGGTTAAAACTCTCTAGATTAATATCATAAATGGCCCTCATAAATGGCGGTCGATCGATTTTCCAGTTAGTCGATCGACCACCATGCTACCAAACAACCGCACAATTCTTCACAGAAATATAAATTCCATGTCGGTCGATCGACACCTCGTCGATCAAATGCCCCGATCGACCGCCGTCTCCAAGCATTGATTTTCACTTAATCCACCAGATTATGTATATATACACGTTATTTCCTTAACATGACAATTATATACATATGTCTACAATATATATATATATATATATATATAGATATATACATATATGTATATATACATATATACATATATATACATATATATTTATACATATATGTATATATATAAATATACATATATGTATATATATATATTTAGATATATGTCTACAATATAATTTCCATGATTATCACACCAGTTCCTCACTCTCACGATTTCCCTTCTCCTCATACTTCTTTATTGTCCTCACAAAACACAACATTTCTCACACTCACGTCCTCACTTTTCTTCACAAACAATTCCATCACAGCCGCACACCTTCCAAACATAACATTAACAGACTCTTACAATGCCTTCTCAAACCTTCACTCTCCTTCAACAACACCAGAATACTCAACTATATCCACAACAGCTCCTCACACCATCTCCCTCCAAATTTTGGCAGAGGTTCCCCAGTGTTTTTCTTCTCCTTCAAACTCTACTGCCAACAGCTCCATTTATAGGCAATATTCATCGACTCTTCATCATCCCATTGAAGACGGAAGGCCAAGGATCAGACCTTCCATCATCCAGATGTTTCAGCAACTCCTCAACCTCCAACAATTTCAAACGTCGAATCACTTCGTCTTCATGCCAGTTAAAACTGTCAAGATTAATATCATAAATGGCCCTCATAAATGGCAGTCAATCAATTTTTCAGTTAGTCGATCGACCACCATGCAGCCAAATGACTGCACAATTCTTCACAGAAATCTAAATTCCATGTTGGTCGATCGACCGCTGTCTCCAAGCGTTGATTTTCACTTAATTCACCAAATTATGTATATACACATGTTATTTCCTTAACATGACAATATATATATATATATATATAACATATTATAACCATAATCTAAGGTCATGATTGAAATTGTCATATCTTTCATACCACTACATCTTCTTCAAACCAATATGCACCAAAATCATATATTTGTACGTATATATGAACATTTATTTCATCTACCAACTTATACTATAAGCTCCACCATTCTTCCTTCATACTATTCCTCATTAAATCCAATGTGCCCTGAAAATAGTATAAATCCTATACATTCAACCTTATTATCTCCAAGTACATTTTCCAATAAATAATAAGAACCTTATTATTCTTAAGCTTTCAGTCCTTACAGTGTCCATACAATATCCAAATACGTCCAAGTACATTTTCTCTTACTAATTTCATTAATTATAATTCTAATTTATATTATCCTATCTAACTCCAAAGATCATCATACAATTATCCATATCTTTGATCATTTCCAAAACTAAATATGGACATAATTTAGGCATCGTAATTCACTTATTCAAAGTATATTTCTCTTGACCAATATTCCAAATAGCCCAATTCCACTCTTATCATCGCAAATTATCACATAAGCTTTGTGCTTAGCTCAATGAAAATTTGGGATATTACAAGTTCCTTATGACCCCAGCATGTCTAGCATAATCTTTGTTCTTCTTTTCAATGGCTTTACTCACCATTTCATGTAGGGCCTTAACATTTTCAGCTTTCGAAGCCCCGACCTCTTTTACAAAATCATTAGTGGGCAACAAAATGAGGTCCATCAGTGTATGGGGATTGAATCCATACACAATCTCAAAAGGCATGTGTTGCGTCATCCGGTGCACACTTCGGTTGTAAGCAAATTCTATATATGGAAATTGCAAATCCCAATCCGCTAGGCACTTGCTCACAATAGTTCTCAATAAAGCGCCCAATGTATGGTTGACAACTTCTTTTTGACTATCGGTTTAGGGGTAAAAGAAGTGCTAAAAAGCAACTTAGTACCCAATTTCTTCGAAAGTGTCTTGCAAAAAGTACTTGGGAACTTAGTATCTCGATCAGAGACAATAGAGCAGGGATCCCCGTACAATCTTACTATCTCCCTGAAAAATAGGTCTACCACATGACTAGCATCATCGGTCTTGTTGTATGCAATGAAGTGCCCCATTTTTTAGAAACGGTCCACAACCACCATAATTGAATCTTTAGATCTAGAAGTTTGAGGAATTCCCAAAACGAATTCAATGCTGATCTCCACCCAAGGATGAGTGGGTACAAGCAAAGCCATGTATAATCCTTGCAGTAAAGCATGGCTCTTGGCCTTCTTGCACACTATACATCTTTCAATAATTCTCTAAACATCCTTGAGAAGATGTGGCCAATGAAAATGCTCCTTGATAGCCTCTATGGTCTTCTTTTCCCCAAAATGGCTCGCTAATCCACAACAATGGGGCTTTTCTCACCAGTGACTCTTGGAGGCTACAAACTGGAATGTAGATTTTGCCACACTTGAAAAGAAAACCATCCACAACATAAAAGGGGTGCTCAACCCTCCTTAAACAATTCTGGTACATGGCCCCAAAATCCTTGTCCCCTACATATAAATCAAAAAGTTGTGTTTAGTTCGGTCAACAAAGGATATCTTCTAACGAGGGCATCCACTACTTGATTTGTATCTCCCCATTTATACTTGATAATGTAGGGGTAGCGTTCAAAAAACTCCACCCACTTGCCATGCCATCGGTTTAACTTTCCTTGGCTCTAGATATGTTTGAGAGCTTGATGGACTGAATATATGATAAACTCCTTGGAAATAAGATAGTGCTATCACACCTCGAGAGCGCGGATAACTGCATAGGATTCCTTGTTGTATGTCGAATAGTTCAAGACAACCCCTTTAAGTTTCTCACTAAAGTAGGCAATTAGCCTAGCTTTTTGCATTAAGACAATCCCAATTTCAAACCTAGAGGCATCACAATCTACTTCAAAACCCTTGGCAAAATCGGGCAATGCTAATACATGAGCACGATATAATTGTTCTTTGATTGTCTCGAAACTATCTTGGCATGCCTTTGACCATTGAAATCCTTTCCTTTTTTAGTACAATCAGTGATGGGAGCCATGATGGTACTAAAGCCTTTAATAAATCTCTGGTAGAACAAAGCTAATCCATGGAAACTCTGCACCTCAGAAATACTCCTAGGAATCGGCCACTCTTTGATGGTTACGATTTTTGAGTCATCAACCTTTATTCCTTGCTTTTGATGATAAACCCCATGAAGTAAACTCTTTCATGAGCAAAAGAGAGTTTCTTCAAATTACCGTAGAGCTTAACGGTTTTAAGGACCTCAGAAAGAAGTCGAAGATGCTCCATATGTGAAGGAAGATCCATACTATACACAAGGATGTCATCAAAGTAGACCACTATGAACCATCTCATAAAATCTTTAAGGATGTGATGCATCACCCTCATGAATGTACTTAACACATTGGATAACCCGAAGGTCATAATCATCCATTCATAGAGACCATACTTTGTTTTGAATGCGGTCTTCCACTTATCTCCTTCCCACATTCGGATTTGGTGATAGCCACTCTTGAGATCAACTTAGAGAAAACCAAGGCACCACTGAGGTAATCTAGCATATCCTTAAGTCTAGGTATGGGAAACCTATACTTGATAATAATCTTGTTTATGGCCATATTATCCACGCACATTTGCATGGAACCATCTTTCTTTGGAACAAGTAATGAAGGAACTATGCAAGGGCTAAGCGATTCTAAAATGTAACCCTTCTCAAGGAGTTCAGTGACTTGCTTGCGTAACTCATTAGCTTCTTGTGGATTAAGTCTATAAGAAAGCCTGTTAGGTAATGAAGCACCTGGAACAAGATCAATTTGGTGCTCTATTCCAAGTAACCGGGGTAGGCCTTGAGGAAGCTCCTTGGGAAAAACATCTTCAAATTCTCGGATCATATGCATAATAGAATCGGGTGTGGTTCCCTATTCCTCCACCCTATCTTTAAATAGGATCAACACAAATGAAACCCCCCTTGCAATAAATTTTTCTTCAATTCATTCTTGGAAATAAATAAGGAAGACATGGCCCTTCCTTTTTTCAAACTTTCATAGGTTGATAATCCTCCCATTCATCTTGAAGGAAGAAAAATTTTTGAAACCATCATGAGTCACCTTTCTATCAAATTGCCACAGTCTTCCCAACAACAAATGATCTGTACTCATAGACACAACATCAAAGAGGCTTCATCTTCATATCCGTCAATTAAAAAGGCAACTCAGGCTTGTTTGGTTACTTTGATGGAATCCTTGTCATTAAGCCAATTTAGCTTGTTAGGGGTAGGATGTAGCAAAGTCTCCATTCCAAACTTCTCAATGACTTCAAGAGAGACCACATTCGTACAAATTCCCCCATCTATGATCATAGATGGGGGCAGTTGGTGTATGTCATAGATTCAACCTAGACTTGACAACCGATTTGTTTTCGAGAGAGAGACTCTAAACGAAAGCAGTTGTAGCTTTAGGGTTTCAAAATTAGGTTTAGGACACCATTAAGGAAGGTTAATATACTTCCCTAATGGCAGCCCTAATAAGAATTATAGATTTACCCTTGTGTTCACAAAAATTGGGTATGAATGCTCGACTAGCATGCTAGTTGAGCATTCTAACAAAACAGAGTTCAAAGCATCCTAAAATCTAACCAAAAAACATTCTATCAATGAGAATTTCAACAAAACATAAATCATTTCAATTTGTCAAAATAGAAAGTAGACATATCTCTATCTAGGGGACTTCCTTGGCCTCAGTATTTTGATCCTCCAAGTGGACGCAAGTAGTATGGTCTAGCCAAGAGGTGCACCATTGTTCCAAGCTAGCATATCCCTTGGTGCCTCCTTGTCTTCATGTCTTAGCTCATCTTCAATACCATCTAGCATAGTTTCACTTGCAAAATAACAACTACTTAGGTAAGCAATGAGCCTCTTGACTTGAGCTCGGGTGATGGGGAGAAGACATTCGAACTTGGAAGCTTTTAAGGAGACTCATGAGTGAAAGGTTTATTTCAAGTCATTACATGCAAGAGCTATACTATCAAATGCAAGGTCTCAAGCAAGGATCATTATCAATAGATGAATATATGGTCAAATTTGAGACCTTGAAAACAATATGTAATTTGCAAGAGCCAGAAGACCAAACTATTGTAAGGTTCATCCAAGGACTTAACTCTGATATTAGAGATATTGTTGAGCTACAACCCTACAACACCTTGGAGGATATGATCAAGTTGGCACTAAAAGTGGAAAGACAAAAGAAGAAAAAAGAGAGAGAGAAAGGTTTAGCTTATTCCCTCAAAGGAGTTCTAGCTTCTCCAAGCCACCATCCAAGCTCGAAGAAAAAGGTATGAATATGAAGAGTGCTACCACGAAGCCTAGTGATAACAAGGCGCTACCTATTTAGGCACCAAAGCAAAAGACAAAGTAGATTAAGTGTTTCAAATGCCCACCTTGGTGCAGGACACTATGCCTACCAATGTCCGAATATGAATGTAATGGTGTTAAGAGAAGGTACTAATGAGATTGAAAGTGAAGATGGAAGTGAAGAACAAGAGGAAGAAGCACAAGTGGAAACTTTACATGCTCAAGAGTGTCCTCTCCTTAGGGTCATACAAAGAGCACTAACTACCAAGGCAAGTATTGATGATTGTCAAAGAGAGAACATCTTCCATAGCCGATGCCAAGTCAAAGATAAAGTGTGCTTTGTAATTATTGATGGAGGAAGTTATACTAAGTGGTTTCTATAGATCTATTGAGCAAATTAAGAATGGAAACAACTTTACATCCGACTCCTTACAAGCTTAGTTGGTTAAATGACCAAGACGACATCAAGGTTAGTAAACAAGCTTCAATTGAGTTCTTTATTGGAAGTTTCATGGATAAAGCCCTATGCGATGTGGTTCCAATGAGTGCTAGTCATCTACTTTTGGGAAGACCATGACAATATGATAGAAATGCTACACATGATGGTTTTACCAATTGAAACATTCAAGGTCAATGGAAAGATGATCAAGCTAGCTCCACTTCCATCGGAGCAAGTAGCCAAAGATTATGAGGCGTTAAAGGAAAATAGGTTGAAAAATACTTTATTCATATCAAAGAAAGAGTTGCGAAAAGTTTTCAAGAGGAAAGATTTGGTGGTATTAATGATGTTCTACGACAAACTTATTGTTATGGGAGAGATACCCAAATCGATTCTAACTCTTTTAGAAGAGTATCAAGATGTATTCCCCAAAGATCTTTCTCAAGGGCTCCCCCCAATTAGAGGAATTGAGCACCAAATTGACTTGGTTTCTAGTTCAAGTCTCCCAAATCGACCCCCTTATAGGCTAAATATAGAGGAGGCCAAATAACTACACAAGCAAGTGAACAAGCTATTAGACAAAGGTTTTTTAAGAGAGTCCCTAAGTCCATGTGTTGTGCCAACAATATTAGTGCAAAAGAAGGATGGAAGCATAAGGATGTGTATGGATAGCCGAGCTATAAATCAAATCACTATCAAGTATAGGTTTCCAATCCCATAACTTAAAGACATGTTGGATGAATTAAGTGGGGCCTCTTTTTTCTTAAGTATTGACTTAAAGAGTGGTTGCCATTAGATTAGAAATGAGAGAAGGAGATGAATGGAAGATGACCTTCAAAACCAAGTATGGACTGTATGAATGGATGGTCATGTCTTTCGGATTATCAAATGCACCAAGCACTTTCATGTAGATCATGCACCAAATACTTAAAAACTTTTTAGGGAAGTTTGTGGTTGTTTATTTCGATGACATCTTGGTTTATAGTGAGAGTTTATCTTCACATATTGAGCACCTTAGAAGACATTTTAAAGTCCTCCGATCGACCAAATTCTATGGGAACTTGAAGAAATGTTCTTTTCCACAAGAAAGAGTCTATTTCCTTGGCATTATAATCTCTAAGTATGGAATGGAAGTAGATGACTCAAGGATAAAATCTATTCAAGAATGGCCTACCTCTACAAGCATTACCAAGGTGCAAAGTTTTCATGGTCTAGCCTCTTTTTATAGAAGGTTTATTCACCATAGTGGGGCCCATAACGGATTGCACAAAGAAAAGAAAGAAGTTTTCATGGAATCACTAATGCCAAAGAAGTTTTGAAGAAATCAAGGAAACGTTATGCAATGCCCCGATCCTCATATTGTCCAATTTTAGCAAAGTGTTTGAAATTGAATGTGATGCATCCAGAGTAGGAATTCGAGTGGTACTTACACAAGAAGACAAGCCTATAGCCTACTTTAGTGAGAAGTTGAAAGGAGCCACTTTGAATTACTCCACTTACGACAAGGAATTCTATTCAGTTATAAGAGCACTTGAAGTATGGCAATACTACATCCTCTCAAAAGAGTTTATTATTCACACCGATCATGAAGCTCTTAAGCACATTCAAAGTCAATGCAAGTTGAATCAAAGCAATGCTCAATGTGTTGAATTTCTTGAAAGGTATCCTTACCTCATCAAGTACAAGAACGGAGACACTAATGTGGTGGCCAATGCTCTATCTCAAAGACACTCCACCACTTGCAACCAACAAGATTCATCTCCCCTCCGTAAAGACAAAGAGGATGACATAAAACTGAAACTTAAAGAAGATTTTAGGTCAAATCCTCAAAAATCTAGAAAAGATGATGGACTGCAAGGTCCATTCCCAAAGGCAAGGGCCCAAGGTCTCATCAACACCTTCCTTTATAATCATTTAGAAGGTAGCTCAATTATGACCCAAATGAAAGAGTTACCAACCCAAAAAGACATAGGCATGCCGATGCATATTCTACTATGGAAAGAAGTCCAAGGATACAAGCTTGAAGAGTAAGAAAGATCAAGGGAAGAAGAGAATAGGAAAGAATTACAATTGGCCAAACAAAAGAACAAAAGGAAGACTGAATATTGCATTCATATGGCAACCATCCAAGTGGAGAAATTAAAGAGAAAGTAGCTGCCAAAAGCCATCAAAACTTGGAGGAAAAGAAAATCAAGAATAGTTAATTAATTACTTTAGAAAGCTACCTAAACCTAGTACAGTAATCAGCCAAATATCACTGAGTATTAGCTTATTTTCATTTATTGTTATTTCCTATTTTATGGTTTGTAATTGACTATATAAAGCCACCTAGTATGTGTGTTTTAGACATTGAAGTTTGAATTTTAGAAGCTTTTGCTTACTTTGAAAATAGGAGTGATTTCTTTTTCAAATATTTGGTTAGTTATATCCAAAGTCCCTTGTGTGTGTTAGCATCCGTGCTCCAACTCCTTAGAGGAAGAGTGTGTGAAGTGATGTCTAACTTTCCAAAGGAGTTGCATTGGTGGAGTCATCCATATAGGAGTGCAAGTTGTGACTTCTTGCTATTTCAGGCTAATCAACTTCTTCCATGCATATTTCCAAATTCGTGGTGATTCATATCGTTATTCTTAGAGAAGTTGTTCTTCAATTATCAACGTGGCTGCTATCAAAATTTTAGAAAGAAAGCTTCAAATGAGATATTGTTTTCCAAAATTGAAGTTTCCATAAAATGATTTGCAACAAAGTATAGAAAGATTATGCCTTCTGGTCAATCACTGCCTATTCATTTGACCGACCGCTCCAGTTGAGGACGTTTGCATTTGTGATGTTTTTTTCCCATTGCTGATCAACCACTTTTTCATTTTTAATTTTGTGGACAGTCATTTGTGGTCGTTCTCCTTCATCCGGTGATCAACCGCTTCCGCTTCTATTCAAACCTACGATTGTTCAGCTCCTTTCCAAAATAAACCAATCATAAGTTTCTTTCTTTACCTCCTTCCTTTGGTGCATACTTATAGTTTGAACCTTGTGGTGTTGGTATTGATGGTAATGAAGATGTTTACGTTGACGAGTCAGAGAAGATAGGTTTCTATGATTGAAATTTGGAGTTTGTCTGGCGACTAAGTTGATTTGTTTAAGTTTATATTCTTTCTAAAAACCTTGTTTTAAATATCATGTTTTATGAACTGTTATTGGAAGGAAACTTGGTATTTTAAATTTCAAATAAACGCAGATTTTATATGTTGTCAGATATTATATTAACTATATTTTTCTACTAATTTAATTTATTAAGTTTTTCTTTTAGACTACATGATTTCATGATCACAGTGATATAAAAAAAAAATTCAGGATGTTACAAAGACATACTTGGCTAGACATGCCGTAACTAAGTGACACCAAAACATAACTATTAAACATAATATAAACTAAATCATAAATAAGTTGTTAAGTTCTTATTGCTATAATAATCTGATAAGTTTGTCTTTTAGGCCCATCTTCAAGTGCATTTGGGTTTCAATTCCAGGTAAGACAGAATGAGCCTCTTTGGTAGAAACAAAGCTCTCTATTAAAGGAACCTTTGGCATAGCAAATAAACTCCAAGTTTAATGAAACAGTTCATTCTACAAAGTTTTAGAAGTGATCGACCAACTTCATGAAACATATTTTTTGATATAAGAACATGATGACTATCAAATATGCCAAATAGTTTTTAAAAGTCAAATCATAGGTAGTTTTGGAACGCCTAAGAAATCTTCTCAAATTGTATTTGATTTTACATTTGTATTTGATCTTCCACCTATGACTTACTATGAACATCTCCATGATGCACATAGCTTCCAGATGGAAGACAAAGATGATTTGAGCATATACTTTCTCCTAATCCCCTATAAAATGAGCATTAAAAATATTGTTAGTGAATATTTGTGCTCGATTGTGTTTTGAATTTGTGGCATACCAAATTGTCAGGGCATAGTCCTCCACTTACCGAAAGCCTCAACTTTTGGATTCCCAAAGTGGGAAGAAAGTGACCATATGCTTAATCTCTACAATCTAGTTTGAATGCAATACACACTCGAGCTCACCTAGTGTCCTAAAGTAGAAACTAACATGTTCACATGAAAAAACATGCATTTCAAGCATAACGAATTATAAATATTAGACATGCAATATTCTAATCTACAACTACCAACTATGCAATCACAGAGCCATTAAAATAGAAATCGACTAATGCCTACAGATAATTTACAAGTCTTATTATATATATAACACATTATTCAAATTAATTTAAATACATGAGCTATACTAAACTAAAATGCAAGAAAAGATAAAAATAAAATACTCTTGTAGTCTTATACTATGTCAAGCTCATCAAATTAGCTTGCCTTTACCTTTATCTCCTAAAATGCTACCACATGTTCCACAAAAATAGAAAGGAACCACATAATGAGATTCATAAGCCAAATAAGAAACTTAATTTAAAACTTAGCTAAACTAAGCTGATATAGCATCTAATCATGTACTAACATCCTACATGATTAGTCCTCACAAATTTAATCTCATTTTTCAGATTATTTTTTCACTCACACACATATCTCATGTCTCATGTGTTTTACAAAGCTCTCTGGACATTTTTTAACTAATATTTCATTCAAATTTTGTGTATCACACTTCGTAATACCCAAGAAAAACCATTAAACAGGGGTATCTTTCATTAACCATATAGCAAGGTAATTCCATTTCATGCTAACATCAACATTTAACATCGTCCACGGTCAATAATATTATCCAACAACAACACTTTATTATATTTTCCACAATGAACAGAGCATATTCAAACAAACTCAAGATGCAGAACCCAACACATCTAGCCGTCAGTCATAAATAACAAAGCTTGAAACTCTACTTGATTAATAGGGTGCTAGATCCAACATGACAGAAATCATTTAAATCTATTTCTTCCAATGTTATCCTAACAGAACCAATGGTAGACAGAAAACTCATTCACATAATCAACACAGAAGCCCAACAGATTAACTCGTTTAGAAATCCTTTAATCAAAATATCCGAGAAGAGATCATTACTAGCAGACTCGGAGACTCTCGGCCAAACCTCCAGCTATCTCAGCTCAACCTCCAACTTTCTCTCAGCTTTCTTCTCCTCCCTCCAGAAGCAGAAGCTCTTGGCCCTCCCAAGAAGCACTCTGCTCTTCTCTAGAGGAGTTCTCTACCTTTACTGCCTCTTCTCTCCTCTTTGTAGCTTATACCTCTAGCCAACAACACTCTGCCATTCCTGGAAAGGCAGAGTGTTGCACTCCCCATGCCAGATAGGGTAGTTCTTTGTTGATTTAAATACGAAGGAGAATGAAAAGTTAAAAAAGTTGATGATAGGAGTCAAAAGTATGTTTGCTTGTCCTGGTTACTGGTTAGTTAAACAATGATTTCAACATAAGATTCTCGATTCTCAAAATTTAGGGGGTGAAAATTGGTTCAGTTTGAATTGAAAAGTTGAATCGAACCGAACATTTTAAGTTAGTTCGATTCGGTTGAACCAAGAAATTTTTCTTTAAAATGACCGATCGGAACTAGACCGAATATGTTTGGTTTGGTTCTCCATTTTGAATGGCACGAACCGAGTAACCCGATCAGAACTGATTTCATAAGTAATAAAAAAAAAAAAAAACTTGAATTGAAACCTAGCAACCCAAATCACGAGCGTCGTCTGCCGTCTGAGCGATTCGAGAGTGAAATCTCGATCCCTTGGTTGGCACTCACTCTCCAATCGTTCAAAATTTGAGCAGCAGTGCAACTCGCAAATGTATTCTATTTATGGTCTGTAAGTCGTCCTCGTCCTGTCTCAAGTGGCAGAGCAACCCGAAAGTTTTGTTTGCAGTGCGCGTCAGTGTCGGTGTTGTCTCATTAATAGGTTCGTCGATGTCGAGTTCAGAAGACCAAGCTCAGCATTCATAGTCACTTGTCCCACAACTAGTGCCATATTTGCGAGTACAGGTCTATGCCTATTGATAATTTTATTGAATGAGTTCAGTCTATTGACAGTTTGTTTTTATTGGGCATTTTTTTTATCAAGAATTTGGCTCTATATTGTATGTTGACTGTTTGTTCAAATATCCATGTATACTGTATGTTGTTAGATTATGTTTTTGGGAGATTGTTTATGATAGATTATGTTGGTGGATTATGTTGATACCTATATGCTATATTGTATTTTGATTATGTTTTTGGGTGTATATTGTATCTTGATAGGATTTAATTTTTGTTTTTGTCCATAATGCAATTTCTGTGTTTACAAAAGAGCATTTTTCTGATTCATGAATGATGAATTATGGATAATATAGATATTAACTATTCATGACTTTCTCATCAATGACTCGTTTCAAGTTAAATACAAGGTAGATAAATGTTATTTTTACTAAGATTGCATAGCGCCTTGACCAATGTCATTAGTCATCAAATAGAATTGGAAGGATGAATATATTATCTAATGTCAATATGTGTTTGATTGTATAATGCAATACGTGGATCTTTTTTTCTTTTACTTCACATAGTTTTTCAAAAAGTAACATGTTATTGATAGCAAGAAGTTCTCTAAAAGTATGAAAAGCTGAAGGACTTTGTCCCATCCATTCCAGTGTGGTTGAATTTTGTTCAACAGCCCAAGGACTTGGAGCACATATTTTGTTATTTCCACTGCTTCAAGTGATTGTTATGACCACGAAGAATCCCAACTACAGATATATAAGAAGCTGATATTGGTAATTTTGGATAATCAAAATTCAAAACCTTGGGAAACTTGTTGAATGTGGCCAGTAAGTGGTTTATCATCATAATTAAGAGAGAAGGCCTATCCTAAAATTTTTTTTGGGTATAGTGTATCTTGAGGATTCAATTTATCTTTTCGTCTATATGTTCTTTTATGTTTTCTGATTTTTCAAAAAAGTAATTTTTTTCCAAAGAAAAAATCGAAACTGAACCAATAAAAACCGAAACTGAAGTTCGGTTTTGGGTTCGATTTTCCAATATAATCGGTTTGGAAAATCCAAAACCGAACTAAGTCGTTCGATTCTAATTCGGCCAAAAACCAAACCGATCAGTTTCCACCCCTGCTTGAAATTGTCTCACACAACTTAAAACATTGTGTGGTTTGGCATCTATGGAGGCTTCAAAAAATGTTTTTTTCAGCAGGGGGGTTATTTGGAACGAGTTTCTCAAAACCATCCAACCTCTCTTAAAAAGATTGTCATGAGAAGCTACTCGAAACAATGCCCTTAAAAACTTCACACGACGTTCATTGGTCATAGATAAAGACTCTCTAAAAGCTTCTCCAAGCAATAATCAACAATAATTACTAAAATAAAATAATACATAAGATTTCAACAATAATTACTAAACAAACAAGGAGATGATCCTCCATCCTCTCTCTCTCTCTCTCTCTCTCTCGAGTCGTATTTCAACCCAACTAAATCTCTTCTGTTCCACATCATCCATGTTGAATTAAATGAACTGCAACAGAAGGGTTTTGGCTCACCCTCGCTCTGTCACGACTGTCATGACTCGACCAACAATTAGAGTAGACGTTGTATAGAACGCTTTCAATATTAGTACGCAGACATTTTGAATGTACTCGAAAATAACATGCTCCATCCATATGAATTTTACCACAATACATATTTCTCTCTCTCTCTCTCTCTCTCTTAATTTCACAATATATGAAATACAAATGTATATGTAAAGAACAGAAATATTCTAGTAGTAGCAGGTAGCAGAAGAGACCTCTTTCGTTCACAAGTCTGTTTCGAAGAATTGTCTCACTTGATTTTAATACCGGCTCTCTCTCTATATATATACATGCACTATATTTCTCATTCTTCTCAAACAGCTTGCATGCATAGTCCAGATTCTGTCCTCATACACACAGACTCCATATCTTCTTCTTCTTCTAAAGGAAGATCATCAGAGTGCAGTTCAGGTTGATTTATGCTCCTAACAAATTCAGTAAAAGCAGGGAAATGCTCTGGTGAAAAGAAGTAGGCTCCCATTCTCTGGTAAATGAACATGTCCATCCCATTCTCATTGTTGTTCACGTTCTTCTTGATTTGTTCAAAGGCACTTGGACCTCCTGATTCCGATGAGTTCTGCCCCACAATAGCCACCCCATGATATTTACAGACTGAATTGATTCGTGTAAGTAACGACTCAGGGCTGGAGAGCGATTCCCGCATTTGGATTTTGTCTGATAGGTCAACTCCAGGTAAAATCATTTTGCATGAGTTTTTTGCAAAGATCTTTGCTATCTGGTCATAACCATCTCTGTTTACCGTGTTGTAAATTCCTGCAGTTACCTCACCTGGGTGCGATCGAGTTTTATACCATGCATGCATTAGTGGTATTTTTCCATGGACCGGTACTCTGGTGTCACTGAAAACGGAAGAAGCTATACTGAGGAGTCTATCACCATGAGCCATTAGCCGGTTTGAGTACCAAGAAAGGAAGAAATCGCCATATTGAGACTCCCATGATCCACCATGATCCTTGAAGAAATTATTTGAGTTTGGTGTTTCATTGTACTTGGGAGCATCATGAGGGCCTCCAAGTCCCCACAAAGGATTCCCTATGGCTTTTGCGTGTTCAGCAAGAAGGGAAAGCATGTTCTTATCATAACATTGGAACTCTCCAACTCCATTTAGTCTTTGCTGCCTCTGTGAAGGATATCGAAGACAGCCATCTGGTCCTAAACCCATGGAGATTCCCTGAGATTTTAGCAAAGCAGAAAACTCAGTTAAGACAGATAAAACAGCACAACTCACTGAGTTTCAAGCTGAAATTTCTTACAGTTATTGTAGAACCCATAAAAGATGAGAATGAAGACTTGAAGCTCTCACAAAAATTACTGTAGACTTGGATTGGAGTCTCTCCCATAAGCACAGGACAATCATCAACCCCTAGTGACAAACAATCTTCATATAGCTCCCCTGATCGATCTGTGAAATAGATACCAGACTCAGATGCACCAATCTGCAGTACCCATTCTGGCAGTGGAATTTTTGGTTGCTTTGATGCATGGAAGCAGAGTGAAACATGGAGCTTCAGACCTGCACTTTGAACCATCTCTGCAAGAGAAAGATATCCTGCCCAATCAAATTTCCCCATAGCTTCTCTCTCGGCTATGCCCCACCACACAGGGAGCTCCACTCCTTCCACACCCAAAAGCTTCAAAGCTTTCAACCCAGCAGCAATTGCTTTGCCATGGCTTATTGCATTGCAGGTAGAAACTGCGTCCAAGGGCAACCCAACATATAATCTTATACCATTTTGCTGCAAATGAAAATTCAAAACCTTAGTAACTGATCTGCCAATTCAAGTGAAAATTCAAGATGCACCTTCACATTGATAAAATATCATATATAATCTTGCTATGCCATGGCAATATTGTTTGCTATGCTCTTGAATAATGGATAGATAGAATAATAACAATCCTGTTACGTATTTTACCCAATTATTTCAAATTCAATATAAAAAACTTAATAACGAACTCAGCATAATAGCCCTGAGACAAGGGGAAGGAGTAACTCTTTTACCAAAAGGGCTGGATCGCTGCTCTAGCACCTTTCTTTTCCATTACCTTTCCTTTCTTTTTTATTCTTCTTATTAATTATAATATTAATGTTTTTACTTTTATTCTTCTTCTACTATAACTCAAATTTTCACTTAATCACAACCGCAAGGGTGAAAGAGATGCATGACCAAGTACATAATTATTGCTATTTATTGAATAGTACAAGATCCAAAAGAAATTTGGAATGAAGGGGATGCAAAACTGAAATCATCTGCTGCTGTAGGTTAATATTTAAAGCAAGAGCAACCTCAATGAGTTATAACGAAAAAGTGATAAATTAACACTTTAATTCGGCAAAATCTTGAATTTCCTTCAAAATCAGGCAGAAGAAGATTAGAATGAAGAAAAATCTAAGTTCCCCTTCGCAATTTAAATCTGTCCAAATCTACAATACGCATGTAAATTACGTTCAGTAAAGGAAAGTAAATGTTTCCAATTCTTCAATTTTCTCTGTAACACACAGGATAAAGACTGAGAAATATAGGGAGGGGGAAGGTACTGACAATAAAAAAAATAATGTATAAAAGAACTCACGGAATTCAATTTTATCGGAAGACGAGCATTTTTAGATCGAACAGAATCCTTTTGATTCTCATTCAAAGCAAATCGAACCCTAGCCTTTTCCAATCTCGGCCTCTTACGGAAACAGATCTTCGTCTTTGTAGAGAAAATCCTACTATCATCTTTTATTCCGAAGAACCCCAGGTCCCTGCATGGTAACTCAGTCATCTGAATCTTTCCCTGAGACTTTCCGATCACCGAAACCTCCATATCTACAAACTCCAAATCTTTCACAACAATAAAGATGCGTTATCTCCGACCAAAGAGAAAACAGATCCAATTAAAGAAAAACTTATAGAGGATCGAGAAGAAAACGGAGATTGGGAAGAAACTCTCAACTCTTTTCTTTTAGTAGAAAAGTAAAGTTCGCTCTCTGCGAAGCTACGGAGATGGAAGCTTGAACTTATATCCAAAAAAACGCTGAAAAGTCTTTCGCACGTGTCGCCTCCTCAGGGTTGTAAATTTTGAGCCGCAGGAAAAACGTTATCGGAACAAAAGGCATATTGGTTTTTGACTATTTTACCCTTTCGTTTTTTTTTTATTTAAGAATTTATAATTAATTTTTTTTTAAAATTCCCATCACTTTTGTTAGTAACTAGACATCACTACCTGCTAAGCACTTACGCGTTAAGTTGGATATATTTTTTTTGTTTGCAATTCATAAAAGGTAATATGAACACTGTAATGTTTTCTTACCTTTTTTGACCATTGACTAAGTTTTTTATAAATTTTTTTTAAAATATAATTTGAATTCTTAGCAATCATAAACGAAATATAAAGGTTAACAGTAAAAAGAAATTACCTAAATCTACTGGGCGTCAAATTCTTAATGATAGGATGAGTTTTGCATGATGTTTGAAAAAAAATGTAATATTTCAATTTTTCTGAATGAAATTAAGTAAAGAAAATTAGGAAATTCATTCGGAGTAAATTTGGATAAGGGATTATTTGGATATTATTAGAAATTTATTGAGTAAAATTATTAGAATTGGAATTAATTAAATGAATTAGAGATAGATTGAATGAATTAAAAGAAGAACGGTGATATAGCAGAAAACATGTTGGATTGGGCAGTATGGTGGACGACATAATGGTAGCGTAAAATATGTAGGGTTGGTCGACAGAGCAGGTGACTGTAGTAGTTACTCGGTCCTCTTCTATCATTCGTTGCTGAAGGAAAGGCGGCCTAAAGAAATCAGAAACTGAACCATGCGATGCAACAAAAAACAAGTGTTGTGAATCGTGAACCACGGTTGGGCAGGTGACAGGGCGGGCGGACTGTTCGTCGCTCCTGGTTCGTGCCTGTCAACCAGTCTTGCTTTCATTCCTCGTTCTGAAGCAAATGGAAAACCCAAAGCAGTGGTCTTATCGGCCATTTGACGAGATCGATAGAGAGCATAAGGGCTGTGATTTTTGGGCGATCCTCAGGCGATTTCTAGGTGACATCAAGGTTTTGCTCCAGACCTCCGTCTTCGAGCTCGATTCCGCAAGAGTGGTTTCATGAGCGACAGAGAGAGGGGATTAAGGCTATGGATGTTGGGCTTGGTTATTTGGCAAAAGACAGGGGGCGATTTATGGCAAAGGTTTAGTTCTGTGAAAGGAAGGTAACTTTGGTTGGCATAATTGAGTTTCAAGTTCGGTTCTGTTATTTGGCCAATACTGAAGAATTGAGAGAGTTACTCATTGTCAGGAATTTTGGAAATTGTCATTGTGAATTTAGTCACGATTCAAGAAAACTAGAAATAGGTTGGTTTGTTGTTCGAATTGCTGCAATTCAGTTTTTATTGGAGTTGGCATTTCCGTAGTTTTGTAATTTAGAAGCTTGCGTTTGGTAATTTTGAAGAATTGTATTGAAAAAAAAAAATTTAATGGCATCAGGATCCAGCAGAAAAAGTAAAGGAAAGGGAGTTTCTACCGCGGATGGTCCCTCACAGTCAGGGACTACATACTTCTCAGAAGAACTTCGAACGAGAAAAGAAGAGGAACTTTTTCAAAGTGATATTAAGAATAGATCACTTATGTATTCTAGGAGAGTCGACTTTTAAAGTTTTCAATTGTTGGGATTGGAAGAACTCTTTGGGCATGTTGAGCTTATGGGACAGTGCTCTTTGTCCGATATTAATTTCGTATAAGCGGTTGATCCAGTTATTTTATGCTAACATGAGATTCCAATCTCATCCGCTTGTTGGAAGAACCAATGTTTTGGGGACTGAACTTGTCTTAACTCTAGAAATCATTAATGAGATAATTGGTTTTGATGTCTCGGGAAATGTAGAAAAATATTACTGCACCTCTTTTGATCCAAAGTTTGTTCAAATCGAGCAAGCAACCGAATTCTTAAGACAAGTTCAAAAGGATCCTCAAACTGTTGGATATTATAAACTGTGCACAAAAGACTTTGGGGTAATAGGGCACATTTTGCATCATATATTGACATACACGTTATTGCTCCGGGATGGACATCGTGATCTTATCAATTGTATGGACCTATATGTGATGAAAAATGTAATACCCTGACTTTTTATATCGGAATTTAATAAAGATAATTGAAAAATAATTGAGGATATTTGGATTTATTGGATAATTATCGGGATATTACCAAGGAAGTATTCGTTAGATTTAAAATTTATGGGAATTTATTGGATGAAAATAAGAATTTACAAAAGCAAGAAATATGGATCGAACCGGGTGGTTCGGCTCGGTCCGAAAATTTAATGGCTCGATTTTCTTTTAACAAAAGAAGAGGAGATGAAATTTAGGAGATAAATTTGAGTGAACCGATTCAGTTTTATGAGAAAAGAGAGAGGGAGAATGACAGAGACGGAAAATGAAAATTGTAGAAGGAGAGGGAGCGAGAAGGGGAGATCAAGAAGAGAAGAGAAATTGGGACCGAGTGTCGTCGACGATGGAGCTCCCGTGGGTGTCGAACGGCGACGTTGAGGGAGGTCCAGTGGTCTGGCGTCGTTTGCGAAAGCTAGGGCACGCCCGACCTACGGCATTTGGAAGATCGAACCGCGAAGGTTCGCGGGCGTCGATCGAACCCATGCGTTCGATGAGGTATGTCCTTTAAATCATGGTCTTCGGTTGGATGGTGGAATACCCACTTAGTGAATTAAATAGGAAAAGATTGGAAGTGGGAGTAGCACTTCTGATGAGATTAAAATTGGCAGTGAGAAAGTTGTTGGAAGATGAATGCCGAGAGTAAAGGAGGAAGAAGAAGTTCTCCTGTTTTCAGGTAGGGAAGATGTCATTTTTGGGTAAATCTGCTTTGTTAATTGTTTGGACTTCTGTAAATGGTTATTGGATGTAAAGGATATGGATATGTTTTGCTGATGGATTATCTGTGATTGTAATTAGTTTATTATCTGCTACGTTATTTGAATGATGAGCATGATTAATGGATTTACAACTTGTTATTTGGGAATTTGGCAGAATTGTGCTACTAAATATGTTACTTTGGAATTGAGACGTTTATCTTGAGAAGTTATATATTAGGTTAAGGGATGTACGAAGATTTACAATTTTGGTATATGTTCAATTTCTGCTTATTGGATATTGTATGGATTTCTTTTGGTAATAAGTAACTGTAACGACCCGGATTTTTATACCGTTTTATAAGTACGTTGATGTTTACTAAAACAAGTTCCAATGTTAAATTCCTCTTTTAAAAATCTTTTCTTAAGGATTATCAGAGTGCCAAATTCGATTATTAGTAATCCTTTTTAAACGGTCAATTTAAAAGAAAAACTATAAGCAACATATTTAGCGGAAACAAAATTAAGAAAAAAATCATCACTTCAAAACATTAATTTAGAAGTTAGCGGAAGCATAATTTAAAAGCGTCACCCATAAATGTTAGTGTTTAAAATTCAAAAGGGAAACCTACATAATATTATTAATAAGTTCTTAATAGGGGAAAATGGGTAATTAACATTCATAAAAACAATCCGATGTTAGCCCTTACAAAATTACTCTTTTCATTCTTACTTGACGCCATACTACTACTCCAATTGCGTCTCCTCTAGATACGCCACAGGCTCCATGGGAGTTGCCTCCTTTGCCGCTCTGGGCAAAATCACTTCATTACCTACACCACAAGTAAGGACGTGAGCTCACACTCAGTAAGGAAATGGGGGAAAACAAATGGATGTCTCTCTTTAATTTCCTTTGGAATGAGGGCCGCCCAAACCAATTATTTTATTACGTTTCATTCTTTCATTCGTTCTTTACTCGTACTTCGAGCTGGAGATTGGAAGACCCGTATGGGATGGTATAGTGGGTCGGACCTAACCTCCTATGGGCAACTAGGTCCCATTCCCGATAAGGTAAGGGCATTGCCTAATTGCCAGGCTAGGACCGCTACCCATCTGCCTCCTAACTCCTTTATTCCTTTCCTTCGTTTTTTCTTATCATTTTACTTTCCTTACCATGCATGTGAGTACCACCCTGAGGGCGTACTCCCTACTTTGTTTCTATTACGTGCGTGCATGAGGACACCTCTAAAATAGCTAACACATACATGGATAGTAAAGACAATACATTGAAGATCCTATAATTAACAATAGACAAGCGGAATTTAAGGCACACAAGAGAAATCCAAAAATTCATCCATACATATATATATATAAGGCAACCGAAGAACGCACATGACGAACTTAGCAAGGAATTCTTGAAAGCATTTCAACAATAAATTTCTCTAACATGATAAGGGACTAATAGCTTACATACTTATAAACAAAATGAAATCATATAATAGTAAATCACAATAGGATGAATTTTAACTACATAGAGCAGCGCATGATTATTGGAAACGAATCACGAAATGAAGTAACTAAACATGCTTCTTTAAGAGGAGAATAAACAGCAACAAGGATATTAAGGTAGAGCAACGAACTTGCAATCTAATTAATTATGTACAGCGGAATTTTATGAACAACTAGACATGCTTCAAATCAAACGTAACAGCAGACATATGAACAACTAAGCGTGCTTGTAAATGGAATATAACACTGGAAAGTTAGGATTTCTAAGCGTGCATTTTAATTCGACAGCAGCAACTAGAATACATAACATGCGATTGATCGACAATTAAAACAGTGGTGGTACAAGATTGTATAAAATGCATGAATCATGCTTTTATATAAGGGAAGTAATGACAACATAGAGTGATGAATTAATATCGAATTAGAACAATGAACATGCTTTGTAAACCTAAAGAAAACAGTAACGAATATGTGTTGAATCTAAGACGGCGTAACACGCTTATTATCAACTAAAACGACAACAATATCATAGATTAGAACATTAGAGCACAATAGCGAGAATACTTGAACAAAACAGCAAAAGTGTATAGTTTACAAGGCTATTAATATGTCAGGGAGTAAGTACTAATCATACTTTACCTAATCATGCTTCCTATCGACTTTTTAAACAGAAGAATACGAACATGCCATCATGCTTTTACTTAATATTACAGTAGCGAGATGTCAAAAATAGAACGACAGAACGTGCTTGTAATTCGGTTAATGTACAATAGAAAAATAGTGATGAAACATACAGTGAAACGGGTTTTAAACATCGAAGTACAGCAGGGAATCACGTCAAATTAAAACAATAGGACATGCGTTCGAATGTTTAAAACAACGACGAATATTAATCAAAGCGAATAGCAAAAAATATGCTCTAATCAACTCAGTGGAAATCATAAACGACTTAAGCATGCTTTTAAATCAAGTTTTATGTTTACCAACACTAAAAAAAACTAGATAATGTAGAGAGATATTTATGAACAAATAAAAGTAGAGCTATGCTTTAAACAGGAACAAATCACAGAGACAAACACTACAATGAGCAATATTATATAGCGTCAGTAATGGTGCATGGTCTAGCTCATTCAGTCATTAACAATCACTAGGGAGCTTTTTGTTTAAGTATCTCTACTGTTCATCTTAACATCAGTCAGGATCTCATTCTTACCACTTATCATTCCAAAAATCGTAACTCAAGTATTAGTTTGTAGAAATGTGAAAACTAACAGTGAAACATATATACACTTCTAAATAGATATATCCAGGGTATAACCACAAGGTAAAACGTCTAAAGCAGTGAGAAAAAATCTGATAGATATATCCAGGGTATAACCACAAGGTAAAACGTCTAAAGCAGTGAGAAAAAATCTGTTAGAGGTAATGAGGGAAGGAAAAATCATATGAATGAAATAACAAGAGTTTTACATAAATTTGCTACCACCACAAAACACTACACACACTTTTACTTGGGTGTAGGGCCTCCAAATGGCCACCGACTACCCATTCCTTACCCTTGTAGAAGAGTCCTCACACGGACAACAACTCTCCCTTCCACCCACACGCTCCACGCAATAGGTTCTCCAAGAAGAACACTCCAAACCAGAACAATGAAGAAGGAGAGGGGGAAGTTGAAGATGATTTGTAGGCTCACCTTGGGGACAATCGTATGAGTGGCAGGAGGAGGAGCAGGAGACAAGGCTCTGTAGGTCGGGATCGTGGGAGTGAGAGGCATCAAGCTACGTTTTGATTGGCTCCGCGTCATTTTTGTTCTTGTTTTAAATTTATTTTGTCGCTGATTTGTTGTGATTCAGAGGAGTGCGGATGACTTAGTCTTGCTCGCAAGACCAAATTTCTTAGCCCAAAATGGGGCCTCGAACGAGAAATGGCGTCCCCATTCCATCTGTACCGTCTGAATTTGGATTTGGACGCCATTGGGCGTCCGTGTATTGTCCACATGTATCGTCCGAATATGTCCCAAAATCGGACAGAGGAAAATCAGACGAGGTCCTTTCTCGTCCGCAGGCGTCCGGACTCCTCCGAAAGTCTCCAGACTTAAACAAGTTCGATGCGGACGCATTCTTCCTTGTCCGCATCGTCCGTAAGGTCGTCCGAAAGTCCACGTCGCACAGAAGTTCGAACGCATCATCACGTCCCCGAAGTCATGCCAAGTCCGGGCGACATCCCAGGGGTGTTGCGGACGACACTCCATGTCCGCAACGTTGTCCTCAGGCGTCCAAATAGAACACAAGTCCATTTCCTTTGCATTTTCGACCAAGTTTTTATCCGAATTGATTTCTTCACGAAATATCGAGTCATAATTTAACGCATAAAGAGACGAGGTAAATACATCTATTATGCCAATTCTTTCCTCCAAGATCTGATTACATCGTTTAACGGCAAAGTTAGGATCGGGTTGTTACAGTAATAGTTGGTTGCTTTGTTGATCATTATTTTTGAACTGCAGTAGGATGTTGGATAACAATTTAGATAATTGACAGTAAAAGAAAGAAAAAGGCAGTAAAGAAAATGAATTGAAATTGTTCTCTAGTAATTGTTCATTGTAGGCATGCTTAATGGATGTTGTTAGGTGATATGAATTTGTTAAGTTGTAAACAATAGAAATTGTTAAGTACTTAAGTTGGCCATTTGAATTTGTTAAGCGTTGAGGTTCTTTAAAATTCGGTAGTTTGTTAATAATAGATAATTATTGGTGAAATTGGTCGATAAAAATAATTGGACAAAATGTGATAAGTATACTAATTAATAAATGATAATTATTTTAAAGGTATTAACGGGAAAAATGGCAAAGAGCTAAACGCTCTAAAGACTACAGGTAAGTAGATACTTACTGTGCTTTGGTCTTCGGACCCTACATCACAAGAATTAGGACCTTGTTTGCTAATTGTTACTGCTTTCATAGAATATTTAGGTTGTTTATTGTTTTACTACAAATTGAGCATGCTCGGTATATTGTGCTATTATTGCTGGATGTTTATTAGATTTAGGTTCTTTTAATGATATGTTTTGTAGACAAGCATGTTTAGAGATTATTGGAAAGATGTGATAGAATTGTATGCATTCACGAGCATCATCATGGTTTTCAAAAGATACAAAAATGGTTTTCATGCAAAGTTTTAAAAAGGAAAACGAAAAGTGGTGGAATAAATGCTCATACATACTAAGTGAACAGCATTCTCAAGGACTGATCACCGGAGTGAACAACCATCACTTAGTTGTAGTAATATCCATAGTGTCATTAAATAAACGTAAATAGGCGTGTGGGGGTTCAGGAGATTTTGTGACTGTCCATCGGTGGGGACACTATATGATGTATCTCCTTATCGGGGTGACGGTTAACCACGTGGACTTTAGTGTTCATCATTTCTCTTGTACGAAAATCCCCAACGTCTTCAACAAAAAGAGAATGGTGACAGTCATGGTAGTGAGACCATATGATGTATTCCCATGTAGGGGTGATGGATAGCTACATGACTATGTGATGTATCCATTCTCTTGGTATATGGAACGGATAGGTTCCCTTCCAAAAAGTGAAATTAAATAATAATAAAGGATGAAATGGAAAGATAAAGTAAAGTTAAGATTCAGAAAACTAAAAAAGAAAAGGAAATGAAATGTGAAAAAAAAGGAAAGAAAAGGGAAAGAAATGGAAACAGAAAACGAAAAAGGATTTCAAAGATGCATAGCATATTTATTTTATTTTATATCACTTGCTGAGCATTAGGCTCATTAGTTAAGGCTTGTTAATGTAAGTATATGCTTGGAAATAAATGAACAATACGAGCAGTTGATGAGGAATTTGCACGGGTGGATTTTGTGGTTGACTGGGCTAATGAGTACATGATTTTGCAAATAAATAGTTGAGTTTAAATAACTATTTTATTAAATGTCTCTTTTGTTTAATGTTTCTGCTATATATATTAAGAAGGATGATTTCTATGAATGAAAGTTATTCCGCTGCTAAAAATATTTTAAATGATTATTATTGAAAATGACTTTAAGTAATGGATTTAACACTTGGTTTTAAAAGAATAGTCTTACTCTGATTTTACAAAAAAAAAGTTTTAAATTTTACGCATTTTTCAAAGATAATAAAAACTGGGTTATTATACTAGAAGCGCCCCACATTGCATCCTTGAACAACTTGCCTTTATACTGTTTTTTAAAATTTGTATACAAGTGTCAAATGCAAAAATGATGCTCTGCTGACCCTGCAAACTCTCTAATAGCTGGTACCAACCCCTTCCTTTCTTCTCAAGAGTTCAACTCTCCTTCAGCTCCTGCTATTTCCTCCAAAGAAAACCGAACAACAACCAATTTATTCTCCATTTCTCTCCTTTATCAGCAGTGATAATTTCTCCCCCGACAGTAATTTCCTCTACCTTGCAGAGTCTATCCCTCATGCCTTCAACCAATTCTTCCAAATAATCAAATTTTCCTTCCCTCCATTTTAATTTTCTTTAATTCAATCCTTTTATTAATATCCAATTAATCTCTTCAAATTACTTTTTAATGTAAATCATCTTTTTACCCCATTAAATTTCTTTTTAATAATTTAATTAAATCCTTCATTTAATTAAATTATTGTCAACCAAAATCCAATTTTTGATTTATTCCAAATATTGCTTGATGATAATTGGCAATTACGTCTTTGGTAATACCCCGATAATCATCCAATTAATCCAAAATTCTCAATTTCTTTCCAATTATCCTTATTCAATTCCAATATTACAAGAAAAGAGTAAACCTTCTCTGCACTCTTTCCCTTCGGCTGAAAGAGGCCATTCGAGCGAGTGAGAGAGAGAGAGAGAGAGAGAGCCGTGCCAAAGAGCCTTCGTGAAGAGAGCCACAATTAGTTTTGGCTACGAGGTTTACGGTCCATCCGAGCATTGTCAACTGCATGTGGTCGTGCAAGTTGTCTGACAATTCCCGAGCAACGAGCAAGGTCTGAGCTCCAGCCGCAGGCATTCCGATGGGCCGAGCTGTTTAGACAACGGAGGGCTCCTATTTCTCCGGTTGAGGCCCAGATGAGTTCGAGGACTTCGAGTCGGTGCCTAAGGTAGTTGTTCCTTTGTATATGAGGAAGGATCGCCAACAAGGTAAGGGTTTTATACTTAGTTGCTTGCACTGCATTGCATAGTTTTCAAAATCATATTTTGTAGGATACCACATATGAAAAACCAGATGGAGACTGTTCGACAGCATGTCATCTTTTTATACTATGTATGTACGAGAGTTTTATACGTTTACTTTTGTGCACTTGATTTCATGTTTTGGTATGCTATGGTTCTGATTTGGGAGTGATGAATCCTCTTGATACATTAGATGATTTCAGTATCAAAGTATAAGGAGGCTATCCCTCGGTACATCTCCTGCTTCGTGGAGATGTTTTGTTTGTGCGCTGTTTGAAAGATGAGATTAGGAAGGTGATGATGCTTCCTTGGGTTTTGAATCCCTAAACCTGATCAGAGTGTATATATATTACGGGTGTGCCATCGCGGGGTGTGCTCGCTGATAACCCGAGTGACGAGCCGAGTTTACGGACCATCGTCATTTGTCTTCCTGCAGGCTCATGAGGTGTTGCCCGTATTGATAGCCACCTTTCTGTGTATTTGTTCGGAGGAGTCCTTGAGTGACCCTCCTTTTTCAAGGATTACAGTTTTTGTGATAAAACACAACGAGGGTATTTTTACTTGTAGTTGTCTATGTATACAATCATGCTTTCTAAATATATTGTCGGGGGCATTTGGTGCAGGATTTTCACAAAAGATAAAATAGATTTCAAATGTTTTGAAAACATGCATATTCCTTTGACACTCATAGTTTTCATGAAACAGTAAAACAAGTTTTACACGCGGTTAGCATTTAGTATTAGTTCCCTACTGAGCTAGTCACTCACCCCTTCGACTATTTTTTCTTAGGTTAGGGTTTTGGTTGAAGACTTTGTTGCTATTTACTTGTTTTCATTTCCTTAGTTGAATCTTATTTCCTGGTAAACAAGCTGTTGGATGACTGTAATTTACTGAATGTGGTTTTCTGAGAAACTTGAATTGTATGCATAGTATCATTTGGACTCTTTTAATCTATTATTCGGCATTATTAATCATTCTCGCAATCACTATATGGACGGTGGCCCATCACAAGTGGGTCACGACTGGGTATTTATACAAGTCTTTCGCAATAATTTAACATGTCTTGGCCTGGGCGATCGGGTCCTCTACAAGAACTTGGTCGTTTGATCCAGTATTTCTATCTGGCCCACCTCTGGGTCATGACAGAAATTTTTTGATATCAGAGTTCAAGGTTCCACGATTTCCCAGTGATTGCTTGAGAAAATTTTTGAAGTGAAAAATTTGGATGAAGTTTACTGTGCATAGAAAATTTCTAATCAAGTGTATTCTGCTTCTCTAAATTTTGAAAATGTCGTCAAAAAAGACAACTTGTGGCCAACCTTAAGAGAGTAGCTCTGATCCCATTACAGCAATGATGGAGGCTTTGTGGAAATTGACCAGTAATAGTTCTGCATAGAAACCCGATATGACGAGGATGACGTATTTTTGAGAGTTTGCTAGATTGAACCAGCTCGTGTTTGAGGGTTGGGCAAACCCAATGGTAGCGGAGAATTGACTTTAGAAGATAAAGAGGAATTTTGGGTCTCTCCAAGTTTTGGAAGAGTTTTAGGTGGGGATTATCACTCATTACCTAGAGAAGTTGGCGTCCAGCTGGTGGAATACCGTGAGGTCCAATTATGTTGTCTAGTCAACGGAATGGAAAGGTTTTACTGAGGTATGTAGGGCGCAAAATAGTAGTTGTAGCCATTATGAGTTTATGGCCTGAGCCTTTCATGAGTTGACCAAGTGATGTAATCCAAGGATCTATCATGAGCCAAACCATAGCCAAGACCCAATGGACATTGGTAAAGTCAATAACAAAGAAGATGGGCCAATCT
This sequence comes from Begonia loranthoides, assembly GCA_022433065.1. Classification (NCBI taxonomy): domain Eukaryota; kingdom Viridiplantae; phylum Streptophyta; class Magnoliopsida; order Cucurbitales; family Begoniaceae; genus Begonia; species Begonia loranthoides. The sequence continues at coordinate 162,528 of CM039479.1, forward strand.
TTACATGTTCTAATCCAAATGAAAAACCAATTAAAGAGAAAGGCATGGGCCATGGAGATGTTAGGGATTGAGGAGGGTCCAATGGAGGCCCAAGGAAGAAATGGGTTGAATAGAAATGGGATAAAATTTATGATGGACCGAACCAACCCATGGACTAGGCGCACCAAGCGTGCCGTCCAAAAGTCAACGGGCGCGCCAACAAGGCAGCTGCTCAACAATACGCCCACCAACATGAGTGCACCACCCCGACAGCAGGCCCACCAGTGCCCACCAGCGGCACCAACCTGGCGCTCGCAAGCTTTGACCAACCGTGCGCACCGCAGCACCGTCCACCGCACGCGCCACCGCACCAATCGTACTGACTACCGCGTCGACTGGCACTGACCTGCCAACAACTCCTGCCCGCCACCGCGCCAACCACTAGAGTGCATGTTCACACCGACCGGCCGCGCGCACCCTTCACGTCTGCCAGCTGCACTGCCCAGACAGCACCACACCAACCTGGGCACGCTAGCGCTGACCGCCACCTGACAGTGTCGCACCAACCTGCCGACAGCACCCGCTCACCAGCGCTAAACTTCTGCGCGCATTTACACGACCGGCCTCCGGGCACCGCCGCCTGCTGCCATGCTTGTTGCTGCCCACGCTGCCTGCCGATTGCCACCTCGGCAATCCTTCCCCTAACAATGATTTTTATGAATTCTTTTGTACATCTTTTGACATATTTTATTGTTTCTATGTTCCCTCTCTTTGCCTATAAATAGAGAGGCAAGTTTTCTTTGTAAAAAAAACAACATAGAACAAAGAACACAACTTGAAATTTGAGAGTGATTCTCTTCTTGAGTTCTCTTTGAGGACTTGATCTTCTTCAAGTGTTTTCTTGAAAAGATCGAATTTGATAGCTTTGGTTCAACCAATCGGTGTGGTTGGGGTCAAGCTCTTTCTTTGATAGTTTCGATTCATATCTCTTTATAGATAACAGGTCAAAATCCTAATACTTTTTTGAATCTCCAAGGCATCCTAGTTATTTTTCCGCGTTGTTGTCGGGTCTCGGATCACTAATATCCGTAGGTTTGCATCACTATGGGTTAGTAGTCAGTAGAGGAGGTGGAATCTCCATTGATACTCAGTACTCCTCTGAGTGTCCAAAGCTGAGTAGCATCTGTGTGCAAAGCAGTCTATGTGGTGATCAACAATGACAAGTTTTTCTGGAAACTTGGTTATATTATGAATGAGTCAGTTTGACATCATTTTATGCATGGAATGACTAAGGAAGTACCGATCGATTGTAGAATGTCATTTGAAAAAGGTTACAGTTATTGTGCAGGATGAACGTGGTATTTTTATCGAGGCGGTCATAGTATGGTGATAACTAACCCTATCTTGTTAATTTGACTGGGTGGACATAGTGGATTAGAGTAATATGGGAACTTCTGGTCTGTTGACGGTGATGGCGAGGCCTTTGGGTAGGACATGGATATCTCGGTAGTGAGAGTTTCAGACGTGTTTCTTGATGAGTTGCTAGAGTTGCCTCCAAACCGAGAGATTGAGTTCCGCATTGACTTAGTTCCAGGTGCTACACCAGCATCAACTCTGGCATATAAGATGGTTTCGGTAGAGTTGAGTTAAATGAGGAAACAGTTGAAGGAATTGAGAGAAAGTGGATTCATCTAGGAGAGTATGTCCCTTTGGGCACTCTTGTGTTATTTGTGAAGAAAACCGATAGGACTTTGCGGCTTGTATTGATTACTGGAGATTGAATTGAGTTACTGGGAAGAACAAGTATTCTATGCCTAAGATTAATGTTTTGTTTGATCAGCTTGGTGGTTTATGGTATTTTTCTAAGATTGATTTAAGGTCCAGATATCATCAAATGAGAATCTGTGATCAAGATATCCTAAAAACAATTTTTCAAATGAGGTATGGACATTTTGAGTTCCTAGGCCTATCTTTCGGTTTGACCAATGCTCTTGCAACATTTATGTATCTAATGAATCGAGTCTTCAGGTTGTACTTGGATCAGTTCGTCATGGTTTTCATAGACGATATTCTGGTGTATTCGCAGTCTCAAAATGAGCATAAGAAGAATCTCAAAGTCGTATTGCAGGCTCTAAGGGATCACCAATTATATGCCAAGAGGAGCAAGTGTGACTTCTGGATGTCAAAGGTTAAATTTTTAAGACACATAGTTTCACGTGAGGGACTTTCGGTTAATCCAATGAAAATTGAGGCAGTTGTGAAGTGGCAGTCTTCGAAGAATGTGATCGAGATTCATAGTTTCCATGGTCTTATTGGTTACTATCGGCAATTTGTTGAGAGTTTTCTTTATTAGTTCTATCGTTGACTCAATTAATTAGGAAAGGGGTACGATTCAAATGGAATGATAAGTGTTAGAAGGCCTTTGAGGAGTTGAAAAGCAGATTGACAAGTGCACCTATTCTGATAGTGCCTAATAGCAAGCTAGCCTATGTAGTGTACACTGATGCAACAGGAGTTGGCCTTAGATTCATGGTTATGTAGCAAGGAAAAGTAGTTGCTTATGCATCACGTCAGTTGAAGCCCCACGACCAAAATTGTCCAACTCATGATTTAGAGTTGGTAGTTATAATTTTTGCTATAAAGATTTGGAGAAGCTATTTGTATGGGGTGAATTTTCAAGTGTATTCCACCCATAAGAGTTTGAAGTATCTTTTTACTTAGCAAGTCCTAAATCTGAGACAACACAGGTGGATGGAGTATTAGAAGGATTATGATTTCAGCTTAGAATATCATTCAGGAAAGGCGAATGTAGTGGCTGATGCTGTGAGTCGATATCCTCAGGGATTCATGGCTTGTCTATTTCTCAATGAGTGGAAGCAGTCTATAGTTGTTGGAGACTACAACCTGCAATATTTACAAGACAGACAATATGGCGTTTATGTATAACATAATTGCTACACCGCTCGTACTTCAAACAACCAAGTAGTTACAGTGACTGGACAATGAGCTGAGTGGCAAAGCTGAATAGTTGAATAATGGTGAAAAACTTGACAGTTGGGAAGTCAACATTGACGAGACTATTCTTTACCAGGGTAGAGTAGCAGTTCCCATTATTCAGGATTTGAGAAAAACTATTCTTGCTAAAGCTCACAAGTCTAGATTCGCTATCCACCCGGAGAGTACAAAGGTGTACAAAGATTTGAAATGGAAGTATTGGTGGATGGGTATGAAACGTAATGTGGCAAACTTTGTGGCTAATTGTCTGACCTATCAGCATGTAAAGGCTGAGCATCAGAGGCCGACAGTATTATTGCAGCCTTTGCCTATTCCCAAGTGGAAAATGGGATAGCATTACAATGAATTTTGTCATTGGTCTACCAAGAACTTGTCAAAAGTTGGATGCAATGTGGGATTATTGGGGATCATTTGACCAAGTCCCACTTACTTTATTCCAATATGATTTTCTATCCACTACCATTGATGAATTTGGTTTCTGATTTTTGGATACCTACTTTTATAATGGGTGTGCTTCGATAATTAGATTTGTTTGGGTTGCTGCTTGATGTTGTTAGTTGTGAAAATGATAAATTGTTGTTTGATGGAAAATTTTGGAGACTTGTCGATTGTTGTTTGAGATTTGATGAATGGTCTGTTATGCTTCGATTGTACAGAGTGTTGTGCTAAGTTGATTTTAGTTCCCATTTTAGTTACAGTTTCACTAATGAAATGGTTGGCGATTCGTTGCTGTCTTCATTGATGAATTTGAGAATTTTAGTTTAGTCATTGTTTGTGTTGCTGATGTTTAGATGAGATTATGAGGATTGTACTATTTAGACAGTACCTATTTGTACTCTAGGTTGTTGAGGAAATTTGAAATTTTTAATATGGTCACTGCTAATTTGTTAGGACCTGTTGCTATTGGTTGAGAAATATTGTTCAACGTGATTGTGCTATAGTTTTTATAGAATAACTATTGGGAATCTGTTTCATGATGATAAGCCTGTTAAGGATCGGTTATTGTTGGAATGATACTTTGTTCTATTCACTATTTGTTTAATGTTGAAGTTTGGTTTTATAATTGTCTGTTTATGGTGGACAATGGGATCAAGGGTCTGTTATTGCTGTTGGTGTAAAAATTGCACATTGTTTTGAGGGTCACATGATCAGGATGATCTCGGATATGTTCATTATGTCTTCCACATATCCCAGTTGAGGAAATATACGCCAGATCCATCCCACATCATTTCCCTAACTGATGATCCTATCCAGGAAGATACATTGTATGAAGAGGAGCCGGAGCGAAGTTACGTGTGTTATGGAGAAATCACACTGAGAGAGAAGTTACGTGGGAAATCAAAACTAACATGATGAGACAGTACCCTTATCTTTTCTGATGTATCATGAGTTTTATTTTAAATTTCGGGATGAAATTTCTTTTAAGGAGTCGTATCAGTGAAACCCAAGAATTTTCAAGAGAATAATGTCCACGTGTAAACTTTTTGTATTAAAATCGGTCATAACGTTGAAAAGTTGATTTGAATTGTCTTGTAGCGACCACGTGTGCAATTTAGTTATATTGCTAGAATTGGAAATTTCTAAATGGAAAATTAATTTAAGAAATGAAATCGGATAATTAAATTGAAGCGACAAACATCATTGAGTAATGTTCAGAATAGGTCGAGATTAGGAATAAGGTATAGAGCATATAATATGTATATTTAATTATATACATTATTATATATTTAAATAAAGATTAAGGAAAGGAATAAGAGGATTAAAAATGCATGGGAAAAGAGAGACCCGTCAATTGTGAAAACTATGAAAAGAAAGGCTTTAAAGAAAGAGAATAAAATACAAATGAAAGAGATTAAGGGAAGTGGAAGAAGAAGCACCAGATACGTGGTAGAAAATGAAAAGGGAGAAATTGAAGGCAAAACAATCAAAGAAAGAAATAAATGAAAGGGATTAAGCATAAGATTAAAGAAAGGATTAAAGTGCAAGAAGAAAAGAAAAGAGAAACGGGCAGATTTTAAAAGTTAAAGAAAGAGAAGGATTCAAAATAAAGAAAAAGAGTGAAGATAAATGAAGAGAAAGGTAGAGTCTACGATAGGGTTTGAGAGAAAGGGAAAATAGGGCAGAGGCTTCATTTCACCTTTAGTCACTGGGAGAGTTTGATGAGAAAAAAGGAGGAAAAAAAAGAGAAGAGAGTAAATCTTCTCTGCACTCTGTCAGATTAAAACGAGCGACTTGTCATAAAACGATTTCCAAAATATAAAGTTTCCAAAACAGTCCGTTTACATTTTCCAAAAGTTTATAGATAGTCCACTAATATATTAGCAAAATACCTACTTTCCAAAGTCCTATTATCAGTCAACCCAAACCAAGATATCAAATTCTATCTGTGAAAATACTGTTATTTCATACGTCCCAAAACATAATACCAAAACCCATATGTGATGCGTCACAACCAACAGGTCAAAATGGCTAATAATCTAAAACGTCGTCCTGGAATACCGCCTCTACATTATTATTGTCATCCAACGCATTACCTACATCACGGGAGAAAACAATGAGCCTAACACTCAACAAGAATTAGAAAGTAATGCGATGTAATGCAATGCATGACAATACGATGCAAGTTAAGCCAAGAGTGCATACATGACAAACACCGTGGGACCATGAGTAACCCGGTCAGTCCACAAAGGAGCAATGTATATATGTCAAAGGGGTTTACTCAGGCCGTATACACTCCTTTGTTACGAGAACGTTGGAGATTTTAGAACAAGAAGCAATGAACCCTGGTATCCCATGTCGCTAACCTATTTCTCTCTAATGCATCCAACATGGATCTATGTGACAATGGGACGTCATTAACTTCCCGAACCCCCACACGCCTATTTACATAGATTTCTTGTGTCACACAATATGAAGCAATTTCATAAGCCCTAAAATGATGCATGTATGTCAACAAATCGAAGAAACAACACCCAATTTACAACAAGTTCACAATAACTATCATGCTTTTAGATAAGAAGAATTATACATGCTTTTGAGTAAAGGAGCACTACACCTGCTTTTGAATAAAAAAGAGACATCACCATTCACAATTTATAGGATTTGCACTAACTATATTTAATTCATTAACATGGCAATGAAGAACAACATATAACAGCCAACTGTTCCACATAACATGAAGATTTTTACACGTGTAATCAATTCTATGCATATCATAACAGTGTATCCATTCTTTTGTCTTCAATTTATTCCTCTGAATGTAAAAGAGAGAGAATCCACTAACAGAGTCATGCTCAATACTCAATATCCATACTTCTCACAACTTCTCACAGCACCAATCCAAATCCAATATCTTAGGCAGCACAATTTCAACATATTAGAAACCAAATCAAACAACAAAACCCCGTGATGTAGGCCTCCATTGGCCACACATCATTCAAATTCTTACCTCTTTCACGTTTCCAACAGCTAATATTCAGTTACTGCTTCAGGCCGTAGCACTTCCCCCAGTAGTTTGCTGTTTAACTTCAAAGGAAACAAATGAAACTTAAGAAAGGAAAAGATCACACCTCACACCTATATACTCTTGAAATTAAGAACAACTTACCCCTTCCAGTTGTTCTATCCCTTTCACCCAACAGTAACAATAAGTGTCCCAATTACTTACTTGAACATCTCTTATAGACAAATCAGACGGTGGAGGTAAACAGAGGCAAACAGCTACGTGGCTTACCTTCAACACCAAAGGGAGGAGGTCCAATGATCTGAGGTCACTTATCCTTCGCTTTTTGCCGCTTGATCATGTCATTGCTGTAAAAATTGGGAAAAATCAGGAGTGGAGTGAGAAACATCAGATTTAAAAATGGGTTTTTCGGACAATTTTTACCTTCCTGACGCGGCGTGCATCCGCAATCACTTTGGGATGAGAAAATACATCCCCAGGCTTTCGTCCATTCTGTCCGCAAGGTGGTTTCGGCCGCCAATAGGTGTCCGCAAGATACATCTGCAGTCGTCCGAATTGTCCCAGAATTAGGACAGATTCATTCGGACACTATTTTGTCTCATCCGCAATCGTCCATAGCGTCCGAATTATCCCAGAATTAGAACAGATTCATTCGGACACCATTTTGTCTCATCCGTAGTCGTCCACAGCGTCTGAATGTTCCTAGAAAATGGAAAGATTCAAAACGGATGACCCTGCTACTGTCCATAGCGTCCTTAGGCGTCCGCATTCAGACAGCTCGGAGATTGGGACACCAATTGCCATCTCCATGCGTCCTAAACTCCCAATTTTACATTTTTCTTTAACTTTTTCAACTACATTTCATTTGCCACATAACATAACCATATTATTACATCATTAAATTTTATTACAACGTAATCTATGGATTTACGGTATTTTATATTTTTGGGACATTACAAAAATCCTCCACTTCAGCTCGATGCACGAGTAAAGAACCAATGAAAGTAATAAATGATTGGGTTTGGTGGCCCCCATTCCAAAAAAACTAAAGAGAGACATATCATATTGCATAAAACCTTTTTCCTTACCAAAACTTTGGGCTCACAATTTACTTGTGGTGTAGGTGTAGGTACTTGTGTGCGAAGACAATGCACAAATCAAAAGGCAGGGATAAAGGATTTGCACAGGGCAAGAACTTATGGCTAGCCAGGCTAAGGGAATTAAAAGATTTAATGGCTTGTAAAGATAAAATGGTTTGAAATTAATGTGTAATGCTTTGTTTAATATTTCTCATTGATTTCTCTTCAGCTATGTTTTCATAAAAGATTTTACAACTGTTTTTGGTATGTTTTCACGAAAGAGCTTTAATGATCCGGCTTTGAAAGGCACTATGACTTTATTCAAAAAAGGGTTCTAACAAAGGTTTTAGTAGTTTTATAAAAGTTTTGAAAATTTCACGTATTTTTAAAGGTAAATGAAAAGTCGAGTCATTACAATTGGTATCAGAGCAAATTTTTTTTGCTTTACTATGTTTTTAAACTGAGTTCCGATATGTTTTGCAGAGTAAAATGGTTTTGTAAAAGTCAAACTAATTCTATAGCCTACCTACCAGCACAAGTCTCGACGAGGAAATACTTCATCCACTGTAAGTGTACTTTACAAACACATGATTCCCTTATCCTATGGTTGTGAATGCATTGTTAGGAAATAACATGGAGAGAGAAGCGAGGAGCGAGAATGAGAGAATTAGTCAGTTGATGGAGTACATGGAGAGCTAGTTCCGACTCCTTGACGATCTAGTACGAGGATTTAGGATATTCAATAAGCAGTTCATGGAAGACATGTTGTCATTGCCAAAGGAGGATGGAGAACCAAGCATGATGAGAAGCAAGAGACCCTTGGAGGAGGGTGAGCAACAAGGGGACAAGAAGAGCCTCCAAGTCAATGCTGCTGAGGAGATCAAGGTTGTGACACCACTGAAGGAGCTATGACCGCAGTGTGCCAAGATTCATTATGGGGTATGCTTGGTAGGGTTGGAGCTGTGTTATAGATGCAAGAGGTTTGGACACGTTGGCCAACGGTGTCCCAACCGGTCTGAAGAAAGGAGGAAAGAGTTCTTCGACCTGCATGTAGCAGACTAAGTATATGTGACAAGTATTTTGGGGATTGTTGATTCGTGGGTGTACCCTGATATATTTTGGATGTGTGCCCTTACATATTTTAGATTTAGATGTATTTTGGATGATATAAGTGAATTTTGGAACTGTTTGGGATTTTTATGCACGATGTATAGCTTTGGGGGAAGTGTAGAAATAGGGGAGGCTCTGCCCAAAATTTTGGAAATACAGAAAGCAAAGGTAAGTGGAAAAAAATCCCAAATGAATTACACCAATTAGATAGATGAACGAGATCACCTAGGTTATAACATATTAGACAAAGGATAGATTGGTTATGGAGATTAGAGAATATTAAGGATTAAGCCAAAGTAAGATAATAAGATTTAACCAGTTAAGTATTGGCCCACTTAGTAGTGACCTCTGGGGGACCCTTAAGAGAGAAGTGAGAGAATAAAGTTTCGACTTGGATGAAGAGTAGTTCAAAGAGGAACCTGTTGGATTTTGAGGTAAGCTAACTCTTACATAGGTTAGATTACGAGAAGCTTTCGAAGATTTAGTCTATTAGTATGGCCAACTGGGATTTAACGGCGAATTTCAACATAATAAAGGTACTCCTTATCCATCAGTGGGACTTGGATTAAGTATTGGATTAGTATTTGAATGGATATTAGGACTTATGTTGGACTTGGATTATGTTCTCCATCTCGGTCCGAACTCAATCAAGATGACCAAGAACGTGATTGCACAACTGCTAGGTAAGGGTGGAGACAATCGATTGAACTTCTCTAGCAACAAGTAATAGAAACAGAAACGAAAATAGAAATTGAAACAGAAACAAAAACAGCAATAGAGACGGAAACAGAAACGGAAATAGAAACGGAAACAGAAACTGAAACTGAAACATTAACAAAAATACAGACGAAAATAGAAACAGAAACAGAAATAGACACGGAAATAGAAACAGAAATAGATAGAAAAATGGAAACAAAAATGAAGTTTCTAGAAATAAATTTCATGAAATGGAAATAGAAACTGATGTGATCAAGGGTCCAATCACTCGTGCCCGAGCCAAGAAACTTATTTCTTCTTTAACACGTTCTTATTTTACAGGCAATTCTAAATTATGGGATTTTACGAAAGAGACAACTCATGAGGACAAAGGAAGACCATTTCATGTTGTTACTTGGATCGATTCTCCGCCAAAGGATTAGCTGATTACTTTCTGTCTCAGACTTGCTTTAAGGTTGCGATTTTTTCTACAATTTTATCTCTTTGTTTACTTGCAATTTTCTTGATTTAAAACTTACCTTACCAAGTCTTATTGTTGTTGGGATTTCATTTTGCTGGTTCGTTTTTGTTTAGTGAGTTATTTTGAGATGAGCGCGGTTTGCATGTAAACCGCGCCCTCATGCCCAATTTTTGGCTCGTTAAGGGCATTTTGGTCATTGTTCTTGATTGTAAAACTCTTTGGTTTATAAGCCCTCTTGCTGGAATAGAAAAAAACACTTTTGAAGAAAATCATAAACCCTAAACTTTGAGGAGAGTGTGTCCGCGCGGCAAACACCCCCCCCCCCCCCCTCTCAAATCGGCCGATTCCTTGCAAGCCTGAACTCGGTGCTCTTGGATTGCTTGTTGACCAAGTTGGAAAGGTTGCTACTTCTTCCAAATCTTCATCTTGGTGGAGTCTTTGTGGTGTGGAAATAGGAGAAGCATCAGATCCCTTAGAGAGTGCTTGATCGTCGATCAAGCTGAATGAACTCGTCCTTCTCACGGTAGGAGGATAAATGGACTCCTTGGTTATTCTTATTATTTTGTATTACTCTTAAAGGAAATCATTGTTCTTGCTATTTGATAATCAAATATCCTGAGTTTCCTGCCCTAGAATGGTATTCTTATTGATTGGTAAGTGATTATTTTCGTTTGGTTGAAGAATACTTTTTGGTCGCTGATCTGTTCTGGATTATTCACTGATTGAATCATCGGATTGGTGCCTTAATTTGAACGACTTGCTGTTACCCTTTTGAACTGATTTTTGGCTGAGATCTTATTTGTGTTGTTGAGCCGCACTCCTCCAAAATTGACCTTATTAGGTTGTATACAAGCGGAGTTCTATTCGTTTTAATTTCAGAGGCTGAATCTGATCAGGTGAAGCCCTAATTTCGGGACTGTTTTGTTTTTGCCATATCTGGAGTTTACAAGTGGTTTTTGCGCTAAATTTTTTATATGTCGTCTATGAACTAGTTTTTTTGGTGACCTTCAAATTTCAGCTAATTCTCACGTCTAGATTGGGAGTTATTTTCGTTTGAAGTTTTGTGGACGGGATATTACAGATTATTGTGGCCAATTTTAATCAAGTGCTCTTTGTGATTTTTGGATCACGTCATTTGGTATTAGAGCCTCACTCGCGTTTTTTTCTGTTTTATTCAGACTATAATTTGATAATCATGAATACTAGAAGTGGAGCTCAGTATCATAATAATAAGGAGACGAGAAACAATCCGGTTGCACCATCCGAGGAAGCTCATGAGCAAGCCGAGCCTAGTGTGATGGTAGGTTGGATGAAATGTTTGACATGATTCTTAAGCTTCAACAAAAGTTGGCAGCCTCCGACAATGATCAAGTGCGAGGTCCTAGAACTCCAAGGCCTAGAAGAAGACTTAGTACTTTTATTGATTCACGTGGTCATGATGCTAATGAGTTTGGTGAAGAGTGGGAGGAGGCCGATGATAGTGATTCATTTAGCCCGAGAAGGAGACCGAATAGCAAGAATGATTTGAGGCACGTTAAGGTCTCTATTCCTCAGTTTAAAGGGTCCAGTAATGGTGGTGATTTTCTGGAATGGGTTGAAAAAGTAGACCGAATTTTTGATTGCTACGATTATTCAGAAAAGACTAAATTTTAAATGGTGACAGTGGAGCTCTCCGGATATGCTAGTATATGGTGGGAGGACCTTAAATCATAAAGAAGGAAGATTGGGGAATTTGAAATCCAAAGTTGGGAGGCTTTAAGAGAACTCATGAGAAGGTGATTTGTCCCCCCACATTACAAGCAAGAATTATTCCGTCAGCTTCAAAATCTAAAACAAGGCTCACTAACGATTGATGAATATTTGACCGAGTTTGAAATTTTGAGGATTCGGTGCAATGTGGTGGAACCAATAGAGCAAACCGTGGCTCATTTTATTAGAGGGTTGCAAAAGGAGCTTAGTGATGTGGTGGAGTTATAATCTTATGAAAACCTTGACGATGTTATCCAATTGGCCTTAAGAACAGAAAGACAAAGAAAGAGGAGACTTAAAGAAGGTTGACTCAGCCTTTCCAAAGAGGCAACAACCCTTTGAAATCAACTCCGAAGGGGATGGCAAATTTAACACCGTGAAACCCATTGAAGAAAAGAAGGTTTTTGGTGATGTAAGCAAGCCACGATCTAGAGACATCAAGTGCTTCAAGTGCTTAGGATTCGGCCACATTGCTTCTCAATGCCCGAATGCAAAAGTAATGATCCTGAAGGCAGAAACCAATGAAATAATTAGTGAAGATGAGGGAGAGGATTCGGGAGTTAATAAAGAAGAAGGTGAGGACGAGACTTTCTATGCACCGGAAGGACCTTTGCTTGTTGTGTTGAAACGTTCTATGGCTATTCAGAATCGTGTTGATGAGCTAGAGCGAGAAACCATCTTTCACACCCGATGCATGATTAAAGAGAAGATTTGCTCAATGATTATTGATGGGGGAAGTTGTACCAATGTTATCTCTTCGGATGTTATTGAGAAATTGGGTCTTGAAACTATGGCCCACCCCACTCCTTACAGGCTCAATTGGTTGAACGATAAAGATCCGGTCAAAGTTACTAAGCAGGTCAAGGTAGCTTTTTCCATTGGAGGATATGAAGATGAGGCCTTATTTGATGTAGTTCCAATGAACGCTAGCCACCTATTACTTGGGAGACCGTGGCAATTTGATCAGAGAATGAAGCATGATGGGTATACAAACTTCTATTCTTTCAAATTCAAAGGAAAAACAGTTAATCTCGCTCCTCAGTCCGGATCAGATTGTTAAAGATTATGAAAGCATGAACAAAAGTATAACCGAAGCGTCTCTTATCATCACAAAAAGGGATCTTAAGAGGTCCTTACTATAGGGAGGGCCGTTTATCCTTATGATTTTTTGAGAAAGATTGGAAGAGTTGGGAACCATCCCCGAATCAGTCAGGGAGCTGCTTAAAGAGTATGAGGATATGTTTCTAGAAGAGTTGCCTCAGGGACTTCCGCCTATGAGGGGAATCGAACATCAGATAGATCTTATGCTTGGAGCTTCTTGACCTAATCGGCCTTCATACAGACTAAGCCCAGAAGAGTCTAAAGAATTACATTAGCAAGTGACTAAGTTACTTGATAAGGGCTACATCAGGGAGTCACTTAGCCCTTGTGCAGTTCCCACATTGTTAGTGCCAAAGAAGGATGGAACGATATGAATGTGTGTGGATAGTTGAGCCATCAACCAGATTACTATCAAGTATAGATTTCCTATTCCCAGATTGGAAGATATGCTGGATGAGCTTAGTGGAGCTTCTATATTCTCTAAGGTTGACTTGAAAAGTGGTTACCACCAGATTCGGATGCAAGAAGGCGATGAGTGGAAAACCGCTTTCAAGACGAAGTATGGCCTCTATGAAGGGCTTGTTATGCCATTTGGATTGTCCAACGCTCTGAGCACTTTCATGCGTGTAATGCATCATATCCTTTGGGATTTCTTGGGAAAGTTTATCATCGTTTATTTTGACGATATACTTATCTATAGCTCAGATCTTTCAGCTCACCTCATGCACCTACGGTTATTATTTGAAGTTCTACGCAAGTCCCAATTATTTGGGAATCTCAAGAAGTGTTCTTTTGCCCAAGATCGCGTTTATTTCTTGGGATTCATCATTCTTAAGGATGAAATGGAAGTCGATGACAGTAAAATAGAGGCTATTTGTAGCTGGCCGATTCCAAAAAATGTCTCCGAGGTGCGAAGTTTTCATGGTTTGGCATCTTTTTACCGCCGGTTTATAAAGGGATTTAGTTCTATTATGGCCCCTATTACTGACTGTACTAAGAAAGGAAAGGAGCTCAATTGGTCTTCTTTTTGCCAGGTTAGTTTCGACTCCATCAAAGATAAGTTATGTAATTCCCCTCTATTATCACTGCATGATTTTGCTAAGGTTTTTGAGATTGAGTGTGAGGCTTCTGGATTGGGAATCAGAGCCATACTTATGCAGGAGGGTAAGCCTATCGCGTATTTCAGCGAAAAACTGAAAGGTACAGCCCTAAACTATTCTACATATGACAAGGAATTCTTTGCAGTAATCCAAGCCTTGGAAGTGTCGCAGCATTATCTTTTGTCCAAGGAATTTATTATTCATTCAGATCACCAGGCCTTGAAGCACATAAGGAGTCAAGGAAAACTTAACAGACGTCATGGCAAGTGGGTAGAGTTTCTTGAATGATATCCATATGTTATTAAATACAAGAGAGGGGAATTTCCACCGCATAAGTCGCCGATGCTCTCTCCAGGAGGTCTATTTTGTTGACAGAATTAAATGCAAGGCTTTTTGGTCTTAATTGGATCAAAGAGTTGTATCCTAACGATATGGATTTTGGTAGCATCTATCATAACTGCCTGAGTAAGGCGGAATTTCCCTAGTCTGTAGAGAGTGGATTTCTTTTTAAAGGAGGGAAGTTGTGTATCCATATTTGCAGCCTTCGGGAAGCCCTTATTTTGTAAGCTCATTGTGGTGGATTGGCCAGTCATTTTGGCAGTAAAAAGACTGACGATGCCCCTCATATAGCCGATTTGTTTTTCAAAGAGATCATTCGATTGCATGGAGTTCCACGTTCTATAGTGTTGGATCGTGATACGAAGTTCTTGAGTGCTTTCTGGAAGACCTTATGGCACAAACTGGGAACTAAACTATTTTTTAGCACTTCCTTCCACCTGCAGACTGACTGACAAACAGAGGTGGTAAACCGAACCCTTGGTGCTTTACTCAAATCGGTGCTCAGTAAGAGATTGATTGAATGGGATTTGCAGCTACCTTACGTCGAATTTGCTTACAACGGTAGCGTGCATGGAACTACGCAACATACCCCTTTTGAAGTAGTATACGGGTTTAACCCCCTTACTCCTCTGTATCTTCTTCCCCTCCCAATAGCCGAGTATATTAGTGAAGATGGTGGCATCAAGGCTGCCAGAGTTAAGTCACTCCACGAAGAAGTTCGGAAATGTATAAAGAAGAAGAACTTAGAGTATGCTAAAATTGCAAACCGTGGTCGAAAAGAAATTATTTTTGAGGTGGGTGACCTTGCGTGGTTGCATTTACGAAAGGAAAGATTTCCTCAACAACGGAAGTGCAAACTATTACCAAGAGCTAATAGTCCCTTCAAAGTATTGGAACGCATCAGCAACAATGCCTATGGTATTGAGCTTCCAAAAGACTATGGAGTATCGACTACTTTCAATGTTCAAGATCTGTCACCTTACCATGGAGAGGAAGATTTCCATGAAGAAAACTTGGTGGAGCGCCCTTGGATTTGAGGTCAAATCCTCAATCACCCGGGGAGGATGATGTGATCCAGGGTCCAATCACTCATGCCTGAGCCAAGAAACTTATTTCTTCCTTAACACGTTCTTATTTTGCAGGAAATTCTAAATTATGGGATTTTACGGAAGAGACAACTCATGAGGCCAAAGGAAGACCATTTCATGTTGTTACTTGGATCGATTCTTCGCCAAAGGATTAGCTGATTACTTTTCGTCTCGGAGTTGCTTTAAGGTTGCGATTTTTTCTACAATTTTATCCCTTTGTTTACTTGCAATTTTCTTGATTTAAAACTTACCTCACCAAGTCTTATTGTTGTTGGGATTTCATTTTGCTGGTTCGTTTTTGTTTAGTGAGTTGTTTTGAGAGGTGCGCAGTTTGCATGTAAACTGCGCCCTCATGCCCAATTTTTGCTTTGTTAAGGGCATTTTGGTCATTGTTCTTTATTGTAAAACTCTTTGGGTTATAAGCCCTCTTGCTGCAATAGAAAAACTCACTTTTGAAGAAAATCACAAACCCTAAACTTTGAGGAGAGTGTGTTCGCGCGGCAAACCCCCCCCCCCC
>CM039479.1:178584-203107 GCA_022433065.1 Begonia loranthoides
CCTTGTGGTGTGGAAGTAGGAGAAGCACAGATCCCTTGGAGAGTGTTTGATCGTCGATCAAGCCGAATGAACTCGTCCCTCTCACGGTAGGAGGATAAACAGACTCTTTGGTTATTCTTATTATTTCGTATTACTCTTAAAGGGAATCATTGTTCTTGTTGTTTGATAATCAAATATCCTGAGTTTCCTGCCCTAGAATGGTATTCTTATTGATTGGTAAGTGATTATTTTCGTTTGGTTGAAGAATACTTTTTGGTCGCTGATCTGTTCTGGATTATTCACTGATTGAATCATCGGATTGGTGCCTTAATTTGAACGACTTGATGTTACCCTTTTGAACTGATTTTTGGCTGAGATCTTAGTTTTGTTGTTGAGCTGTACTCCTCCAAAAATGACGTTTTTAGGCTATATGCAAGCGGAGTTCTATTCGTTTTAAATTTAGAGGCCAAATCTGATCAGGTGAAACCCTAATTTTGGGACTGTGTTGTTTTTGCCATATCTGGAGTTTTTGAGTGGTTCTGAAATTTTGATATTTCGTCTATGACCGAGTTGTTTTGGTGACCTCTAAATTTCAGCTAATTCTCACGTCTGGATTGAGAGTTATTTCCGTTTGAAGTTTTGTGGACGGAATATTACAGATTATTGTGGCCGATTTTAATCAAGTGCTCTTTGTGATTTTTGGATCACGTCAGAAACAGATATAGAAATGGAAATGGAAATGGAAACATGAACTGAAATGGAAACGGACATAGGAACTTGAAATAGAAACAGATACAGAAACAGAAACAGAAACGAAAACAGAAATAGAAACGACAACAGATACAAAAATGGGAACATATACAGAAACAGAAACTGAAAAAGAAACGGGAACGGTTATAGATACAAAAAGAGAAGAAAGACGGAACGCGTCCAACTCAACCATGGAGCTGTGTAGTTCATAACTCGGGAAAGCTTGGATGGACAGATTGGTGGGTGTAGAACACGTTTGAGCATGTTATTTCTTGGATTGAGAGGAAAAAGTTGCATGCTGAGGTCGTGAGGTGTAGTAGACTTAGGAAGGAGAACTGTAGAAGGCGTGATGTTCAACGTCAGGTGGAGACTTAACGAATGGTGTGAAGGTCGTGGAGACTCTTCCTTGGTGTTAAATTCATATGGGAATTGGTTGCAAATTTGATGAGGAACGTCAAATTAAGGAGAAAAATGCTGTAGATTCAGGAGTTGAGCGGCAACGGTGAAGTCTTTATTAGATTGAAGCAATGTTTGGATATAAGAAAGTTGCCATTTTACTCTTGATGTTTGAGTTTGAGGCATTTTTTTTCTTGAGAATCGATGCAATCAGAGTGGCATAGAGGAAGTGTGGAGAGTGAGTACGAGGGTTTGATCGACTTTTTGGTACAAGAGGATGCATTTTGGATGAAGTCAAGTTGATCAAGTAGCAAGTTGGACAACTGTCAGTAAAAAGGGAGTAAGATAAAGTGAACTAGTAGGACAACAAGGAAGCTAAGTTATCAAGTTGGATAGCTAAAAGGGAGAATGGATAAGTAGTTAGTGTTAGTGGGAGTATTACACTAGACAAATTTTGAGGACAGAATTTATATAAGGAGGGAGGTAAGTAATATCTCGACGTCGTTTTCCTCGTATACGTTATGTAATTAAATTACGCGACAATTCATATATTACATTGTGTATTGATACGTGTTAAATTGTGACGTGTATTTATGGAGAAAATTTTATGGGATGAAAATTTAGTAGGTAAACATGACGGAAAAGTTGGATTTTAGGAGATTCAGACGCATGCAAATGACATGGGGACGAGAAATGCCATCCGCAAATGTATGGGAAGCCATTCTTGTGCTTTGGGACGCACTAGGATGGGGTTTTGCGTCCCAATGCATCTGTTGTTAGGCACTTACGGACGCATGCAGACGAATGAGGATGCATGCGGACGCGATCAAATTGAATCTATCCAATTCCTGGACAGTTTTGGATGATGCGGAAGCTGTATGCGGATGCCGTCTGAATGGCGGGTTTAGATGAGTTTAGACGAGGGTGGCGAATGCAGACACGGAAAATTCAAATTTGTAAAATTTCGGGATACTTTCAGACGATGCGAATGTTGTATCCAGAGGCCATTCATCATCCAAATGTACAAATCTGTCTTAGATATAGTGACTGTCGGACGAATGAAGATGAGACCAGAAGGTCTGCACTCGTCAAAAACAGCCTAGACCTGTGAGAAATTAGGGTTTAAAATAATAGAAATTTGTCGTTTAGCAATTAAAATTCCACTCCCTCAACAAGATTCAACCTTCCCCCTCCTTTCCCCATGTCAGCCACACCTTCACCCTTACTGTTCAGAGTACGTATGTCTCTCTAGGTCAAACTTCTCTCTTAATCACCAGACTACGCCTTCTTCTTCTGCCATTCTTCCTCTGCTTTGTTTTCTCCCAAGCAAAAGAGAGAGCCCTACAAGAGAGGGTTCTTGCAAGAGAGAAAATCGTGAGTTCACTCCCCTGTGTGTGATGAGAACCATCCACGTGAAGCAAGCAAGGAGCAAGTGGGGAACTTGGAGCTGCTGACCGTGAGCTGTGGAGCTGCTTGAAGTTGTTGTTCCTATTAGGTCTTCATAGTGGGTAAGGACTTGGGTGTGTCTTGGCCAGTGGTGGCCATGCGCACAAGTAGAGTACGTGAGTGATGTTGTGTAGATTTATCGATACTCTGTAGATAATTACTTTGTTGTTGTTAGCTCTGTGAATTCTTTTATTGTTAGTTCTTTATCTATATTATTAGTTCTGTTATTAATGCGTTACTTTGATAGACAATTGACGAATTATTATTGCTTAAATAAATGAGTTAATGACTTGAAAAGTATGAACGAGTTTATAGTGAGGATGACCATGTTATTATTGTTTACTTACTTGACTAGTTTAAATGACCGTGTTATTTATTGTTTATCTCTCTGAGCTATTGTCATTTCCATTGTTCTATGCATACCATTCTATTCCATAATCTGAATATGTACAATTAACAAGGATAGCAACAATTGTATGAGCATAATTAGTTAACAAAATTTAACTATAATAATACCGGTAATAATGATTAATCTTAACATGTAAAATAAATCAAAAATGTAATCAACTAGTATAATAATTGTAATGTAAGCACGTTTGACAAATCCGAATATGTTTAATTAACTAATTAACTATAACCAATCCAAGAGTATGTCTAATTAAATAATTAAGGATAAATAAATTGAGTAAACTTAACTAACTAGAATCACGCTTGTATTAATACTTGTAACAACGAACTATTAATTAGAAGTTGAGCATGTTTAATCATTGATTAACTTATGTAACTAATTAGAATTATAATTGTAATTCTTTCTTGGGCACGTTAATTCACTAGAGTAATCAACTAGACTTGATCATGTTAATTAACTAGAGCAATTAATTAGATTTGAGCATGTTAATCAACTAGAGTAATTAACTAGAATCACAATTATAATCTTACTTAAACATGTTAATCCGAGCACATTTAATTAACAGACTAAAAGCATGGTTAATCAGCTACGACAATAATTGTAATTACTCTGAGCATGTAAATTGAATAGGATAACTAGAATTCTGAACACACCTACCTAACTAACCAGACTATTCTTAAACATGTTTAATTAAATAATTAACTAGAGTCATAAATGTATGTTTAGAATTGCTTGATGTTAAACTTTTTCATTGTTAGTTTCCTACAATTCTCTTAATTTTCTTTATTGCCAATGTTTTACTTTGATAGAGATTAATGTTGTGATGAATGTTTAATGCTTGTACGTGATGAATGCTTAGTGCATGAATGATGATAGTTTCCTTAACAATGGTTCTGTTCTATACATTTATTGTCTTAATTGTTGTAGTGACAATTTGCTTATAGGTTAGTGATAATATTATTCTACTGTTGTTAGTTTAGAACTCTCTGTGATAATTAGAATTTAACATATGTCAATAACCAAAATCTTCCTTAAGCATGTAAATTAATTAGGATAACTAACTAGAATATTAATCGTATATGCCTTGAGCATGTAAATTAATTAGAATAACTAGCTAGACTAATAATTGTATAACGGTAATTACTTCCTTGAGCACATTTAATGAACTAGAATAATAATTGGAACTAAGTTATATTTCGAAGTTCTTTGTATGTTCCGATTTCAGTTTCTTTAATTGTTGTACTCTGAAGTTCAAGCATGTGAAACCTGTGAAAATTTTGATAAACAATTTCCACGTGTAAATTTTTCGCTTTAAAATTTGTCATGGCGTTGAATAATTGATGCGAATTGCCACGTAGCAGGCACATGTGGGTTGCGGCTGAAAAAATTATTTCAAGTCTTCCACTAAATTTAACTAGCCTTGGGCTGGGCGATCGGGTCTCCTACAAAGATCAAGTCGTTTGGCCCAGCATTTCTAGTTTGTGTTGCTGTTATTTAGATAAGATTATGAGGATTGTACTATTTAGACAGTGCCTATTCATACTCTTGGTTGTTGAGGAAATTTGAAAATTTTAATATGCTCATTGCTGATTTGTTAGTACTCGTGTGAGGGTAGTTTTTGTTACTATTGGTGGAGAAATATTGTTCAATGCTATTGTGCTATGGTTTTCACAAAATAACTACTGGGAATCTGTTTCATGATGATAAGCCTGTTAAGGATTGGTTATTGTTGGAATGGTACCTTGTTATGCTCATTGTTGGTTTAATGTTGAAGTTTGGTTTTATAATTGTCTGTTTAGGGTGGACAATGGAATCAAGGTTCTGTTATTGCTGTTGGAGTAAATATTGCACATTGTATTGATGGTCACTTGATCAGGATGGATTTTCCTTTGTTGAAGCTAAGTTGCCTCTTTAATGAAAATGTTGTTCGTCTCTATGGCGTCTTTTCAAGTATTATTCTAGATTAGTGACTCAAGATCCACATTCAAGTTTTGGAGGGCTTTGCAGAAAGTTTTGGGTACAAAGTTAAATCTCAGCACTTCACATCATCCTCAGACCAATGAGTAGTAAGAAGGACTATTTAGATCTTGAAGGATATGTTGCGAAGCTGTATCTTGGATTTATGTGACAGCCGGATAACTCATTTGTCGTTAGTGGAGTTGTGTATGACAATAGTAATCAAACTAGCATTGGTGTCTCTATACGAGGTTCTGTATGGAAGGCCATATTGGTCATTGTTGTGTTGGGTAGAGGCTGAAGAGAGAGTTTCTCTTAGACCGGTGATGATCTAGGAGATCATAGATAAGATTAAGAAAATTTGAAAAAGACTCAAGACTATGTAAAGCAGACAGAAGAGCTATGGCGACTTGAAGGGTGCGAGGTTGAGTTCAAGGCATGAGAATTTATTTTTCTTAAGGTGCACCCTAGGTGGGCCATTATCAGATTCAAAGTGAAAGGAAAGTTAGCTCCGAGATATGTTGGCCCATTCCAGATTATTGAGAGGATTGACAATATAGCCTATAAACTTGATCAACCTCCCAAATTTGGGTATTTAACTACCCAGTTTTATTTACTTTGAAAATCGTGTAAAATTTAAAACTTTTTTTTTTATAAAAACATCAGAGTATTTTCATTTATAAAACCCGAGCGTTAAAATTTTTTACTTAAAACATTTATAAATTTCAACGGAAGTAATAAAATCATTTTATAAAAACGTAGCGGAATTAAAATAAAGCATTTAAAGAATATTAAATAATTTACAACCCTTTTACAAATAAATTCCTTTTAATTCTTTAGCCCAGCCAGCTACAAGTTCCACTCGTGCAAATCCTTCATCGACTGCCTCTTAACCTGTTCTCCTATGCGTGTACCTACATCGTAAGACTTAACTAATGAGCCTAATGCTCAGTAAGTGATATAGAATAAAAGTATGATGCACATGTCATGCAACTTTTAAATCTCTTTTTGTTTTCTATTTTCGTTTCTTTTCTTTCTTTCTTTTATTTTCTTTTTTCGTTTTCTTGATCTTAACTTTGCTTTATCTTAACTTTACTTGACTGTTCATTTCTTTACTTGATCGTTGTTTTTACTTTATCTTAAAACTTTACTTCATTTTGTCTTTACTTTATCATTATCTTTGCTTTATTGTTTTGCCTTTGATATTCAACTAAGCCTCAACCAATAGGGGAGTAACCCACCCAAAGCCTCTAGCCATGGGACCAAGTCCACCAAACCTCTATTTGTGAGTATGAGTTTAATATCAAAGCTTTAATCATTTAACATTGGAATGTAAACTCAACCAATGAGGGACGAATCCACCCAAAGCCTCTAACCAAGGGGACAATGTCCACCAAGCCTCTATTTATGAGTTACAAGCCAAAACCTTAACTGGTTGCCATTGGAAACATAACCCAACCATTGGGGGATTAATCCACCCAAAGCCTCTATCCATGGGGACAATGTCCACCAAGCCTCTATTTATGGGTTACGTGCCAAAGCTTTTATCTTTTTCTTTACTTTACTTCATTATTTAACCATGGGAGAACAATCCGCCCAAACCTTTATCTTTTCTTTACTTTACTTTATTATTTAACCATGTGGGAACAATTCGCCCAAGCCTTTATATTTATTTCTTTATTATTCATAACCGTCTCGTTCCTTCTTTGTTTCCTTTTTAACATTTCGTAAATATTTCGTTTCTTCTTTGTTTCTTTTTTAGCATTTCGTAAACGTTTCGTTTCTTCTTTGTTTTCTTCTTATCATTTTGTAATCGTTTTGTTTCTTCTTTCTTTTCTTTTCAAAAGCATACATGAAAACCCTTTTCGTATCTTTTAAAAACTATGATGCATGATGCTCGTGAATGTATACATTTTCTACTCGAGGAATTTAATAGCGCAACCAACATACAAGTATGCTGATAAAACAGTAAACAACGAAACGTGCTATTTAAAACTGTAAACATCAAAACATGCTATTTAAAACTATAAACACCAAAACATGCTCTTTAATACTGTAAACAACGAAACATGCATCTCCTATTTCTTGCGATGTAGGATCCGAAGACCAAAGCACATGCGTATCACTTACCTGCAGTCGGTGGCGCGTTTGGTTTGACACTCTATTCTTTTCCCGTTAATACCTAAACCATTAAATTCACATATTATTAACCGTACTTATACGACTCACACTTTCACAATCTGCACATGGACAACGGAATAGCAAACCCCATAATGTTGCTCATTCTATCCATGTGCCCTAATAATAGAGAATTTACTTCGCAATACAATTCACTATCTTTTAATGAAAAATCCATTAAAACTAACGAAACATCTATTTAGCTTTATTACCCAAAGTCACGTACATTCTCATTACTAAAAGCATAGATCTTCATTCATCCACTTAGCAGAATTTACAGTCAAAATATCATTTAGATCACTTGTCAAAATTATAGAATGAAATCTAGACGATGACAGTTATTCAACGATAATATTTGTAGAGCATAGATACTCATAGCTGTCCAAACAATGATAAGCAAAGCATATTTATTCATCCTTTGAATCAATTTAGGAAGCCAGTAGATAAACCATTTAAAACAACATCCATTCTCCTAAACTAACTTAATTAACCATAATCTAACAGCAAGCCATTTTCCACCTTAACAACCAAACAACATCATGGATGACTACAATTACAACACTTTAAATACTGAACAAAACCAATTAGTAGCAGGAAGCCTCACCAAATTCCCAATAAGGATCTTGTAGCAGTAACCAACTTTTCATACGATAACTTTGACAAATTTCAACAACATAACACGATCGACAGTCCAATATCTTCCCTTAACAGAACATAAAATCCACCAGTTCAACAGAGAGTTTACAAAACAAACTTATGCCTATTCATCCATACTTTGCAGAGAAAGAATCCAATTCAACAGGGCAGTTCAACAATCAATCCACAACACCTAATATATATACATCTCCACTAGTATGCTTCACTAATTAAACAGGAAAGGAAATTGCTCACCCAAAGGAGTCAGGAACAGGGAGTTTATTCTTCAAATCCAGTAGCTGAAAATAGAAACAAACCCGAGATTAGAACCTTAACACCATTCACTTGCACCTTCACTGCCAGTTTCCTTCCTGACTCTCGACCACTCCCTGTCACACAACTCTCCAACATCACACCCAGCTTCCTGCCATTATTTATAGACAGCAGGAAGAATGACGACCAAGCTGACGGGAGATCACACAGGTCGAAG
The DNA here is from genome assembly GCA_022433065.1 of Begonia loranthoides. Classification (NCBI taxonomy): domain Eukaryota; kingdom Viridiplantae; phylum Streptophyta; class Magnoliopsida; order Cucurbitales; family Begoniaceae; genus Begonia; species Begonia loranthoides. The sequence continues at coordinate 186,825 of CM039479.1, forward strand.
GAGGTGGTCCAATGACCAAGCTCCACGCTAGAAGTCTTCAATCATTTCGGGAGGATGAATAAACCGACTCAATTTGGAAACCATAGACCGGTCACGTGACAAATCCCCTGTCTCCAGCCTTCACCGACCATGCTCCTGCCGTCGCCAAAAACGCCGCTGCCAATGTCCATAACCGAAAGTCAGGAGACGAATGATTAACATAAACCGTCGACTTACCTCCATCGACGATTCGCAGTGCTCCAATTCCGACATTGAAGGTCGAGGCGTCCGAACCCTAGCTCGCGTTCACCGTTCGTCATGTCGCCGGCAGCCTTGCCGTCGCCGCCTTGCGCCCAACAATGCGCACCCAAGCCACTGTCGCCGCGATCGTCCGTCGCTCACCATCGTCCCCTTCCCGATCACTCTCCCCTCGGTTTCTCCCGGCCTCTCACTCACATTCTCCGCCTTCTCTTCTTTCCTCATTTCTTTTCCCTCATTTCTTCAATTAACTTAAATCCTTCAATTATCTTAACTTAATTCCCAATATAATAATAATCTAATTAATCTCCGTTTAATAATAAACTCAATCTTCTATATATATTAATCTCACATTATTATTCCAATAATTTAATTACGTCCTTAGCAACGTCATGAATAATATCCCGATAATTTATTTGACTAATTCAAATATTCCCAATTATTTTCCAATTTAGAAATATTAATTTCTGATATAAAAATTGAGATATTACACACCAAACCAGTCCCATGTCATCTCTTGGACTGACGTTCCCATCCATGGGGATACAACATATGAAGAGGAGCCGGAGCGAATCCTTAGCAGAGAGGTGTGAGTTCTTCGACGCAGAGAGATCCCTTTGGTCTGTGTGTTGTGGAAGAATCACACTGAGAGATGCTACTTGGGAGATTGAATCTAATATGATGCAAAGATACCCTTACCTATTCTGATATATTATGAGTTTTATTTTAAATTTTAGGATGAAATTTCTTTTAAGGAGGTTAAGATGTGAAACCTGTGAAAATTTTGATAAACAATTTTCACGTGTAAATTTATCGCGTTAAAATTTGTCATGACATTGAATAATTGATGCAAATTGCCGCGTAGCAGGCACATGTGGGTTATGGGTAGAAAAATTATTTCAATTCTTCTGCTAAATTTAACTAGCTTTGAGCTGGGCGATCGGGTCTCCTACGAAGACCGAGTTATTTGGCCCAGCATTTCTATTCGGCCCGCCCCCGAGTCGTGACAAAGCACGCCATTCATCATTTTAATTCATCGTATATTGTTATGATGTGTGTGTTTACCTTTTGTATTCCCTCGTTGCTTGACTTCCTTATGTGTTTCGTTGTTTATAATTGTTCTCTGTTATGTGCCGTTACATACTGTTATTTTTATTTATGCGCTACTACTTCCATTATATTGTTACTTCCGTTGTGACTTCCATTTCAATGAGATATTCAATTTTGGTTAATTGCTTTCATTAAATATGCTATTCAATTATTGTTATTTACTTTCTTTATATGCGCAATTCAATTATTGTTAATGTTACGTTATACTATATCATGCATCATGTTATTTGGAGAATGTGTGATCATGCATCATGTTAATAGAAACCAATAGGGAGTGCCACCGGGTGGTACTCACACAAGCATTATGTGAGAAAAAAACGCTAAAAAAATAAAGAAAAAGAAGAAAAGAGAAAAAAAGAAAAGGGAGTTGGGGGGCGGAATGGGTAGTGGGTCTAGTCTGCAACTAGGAGAAGCCCCGTCCCTAGTCGGGAATGGGGACTTAGTTACAAGTAAAAGGTTAGATCCGATACACTATTCCATTTAAGAGGAAAATCCTCCACTCCAGCTCGATGTACGAGTAAAGAACCAACGAAAGTAATGAAAGATTGAGTTTGGTGGCCCCCATTCCAAAAGAACTAAAGATAGACATATCATATTGCATAAACCTTTTTACTTACTATGCCTTTGGGCTTACAGTTTACTTGTGGTGTAGGTGTAGGTACTTGTATGCGAAGACAATGCACATATCAAAAAGCAGGGATGAAGGATTTGCACGGGTAGGAACTTGTGGCTGGCCAGGCTAAGGGAATTAAAAGATAAAATGGCTTGTAAAGATAAAATGGTTTGAAATTAATGTGTAATGTTTTGTTTCATATTTCTCATTGATGTTTCTTCCGCTATATTTTCATAAAAGATTTTACAACTGCTTCCGCTATGTTTTCATGAAAGAGTTTTAATGATTCGGCTTTCAAAGGCACACTTATTTTATTCGAAAAAGGGTTTTAACAAAGGTTTTAGTCGTTGTATAAAAGTTTTGAAATTCCATGTATTTTTTAAGGTAATCAAAAGTCGGGTTGTGACAAAATCAACCACTTTCTTCTAGGTCAAACCCAAGACGAATTTGTGTCAATAAAGTATTCCACTTGTTCTTGGTTGGTCTTTGATGCACTCCCAAATGCAAGAAATCCAATTCACCACAAATAACACAATCGGCTAGTATTTAAACAGCACACTCAACTTCAATCAATTGTATCTTCAATTTTGTACAGCCAAATACATTCAAATTTTCAGGAGATTTCAATCTATCAGAGAATTAACCTCACACAAAATTTTAGACTCAAATTCGTAATGTAGCAAAAGTTACGTACACAATAGAACTCTGTCCCAAAAACAAAACCAATAAAACAGTTTTGATAAGGCTCAATCAACGACGCACAAAACCCAGAATTGAAATCCATCGTTCAAATTTACAGGGCTTTAAGATGTACCAAAAAATAAGGTCCAGTTCAAATTTCAAGTTCGAAAAGATGATGGAACGGAAGTTATCCACAAAACATTAACCTGTCCTGAAAGAGTCTCCACAAAACTGTTTTAAGCGACGTCCAATTAAACATGAACCAAATCGTGAATTTAAATCGAAACTTCACGAAATTTATACTCAATTAACCACAATCCACAGGGCTTCAAATCCTCAAAAATCCAAAACTAAATTTGAAGTAAATCAAATAGAAAAGAACAGAACCTATGAGTGGTCCAACCTGAACCTGTGACTTTAGCGGACTTCTTAGAAGAGGCCTCTCCAGCTCACTTTCTTTTCACTCTTCTACTTCTCCTCTCTAGGCTAGCAACTAATGCAAGTTGCTGGAAGAAAGTAGCATAAAATCCAACATCAAAGAGTGACAAAACCTAAGGAAGAGAGTTATTAGAAAATTTGGCCGCTGGTGGAAACGTTGGCGAGAATCCAGTTGGTGTTTTGGATAGAGCTCAGAAAAAAGGCTTAGCAGCTGCTTCAATTGTTCAAAAGTTACGTTGAGCTGACCTTAAGGAGGCCTTAAGAATCCCCCAAAAAGGTTCCCTAATGATTATTAAAAAAATGCACAAAAAAGCAAATTACAAAAGTAACCTCAAAATAAAAATCACACAAAATAGGGCCTTGGCTGGATTTTAGGTCTCTGTAATTGAAATGTTTGACATAGAAAATGAACATCAAATGTAACACAAAACCATGTTCTTGTAACCTTGAAATTTTGGCTACAATCTTTATGAAGAACAGATTTTGATATAATATCTTCCAAAATGCCAAAAATAGCCATGAGTGTTTGGAGGTCAGATTCTAGGCAGATTTGGAGATAGCTTCATAATTCTCCTAATCTTGTGCTTGAATCTCCACTTATTCTTGATCTTGAATGACACCATTTGATATTTGTAAGTTGGTTGGATAAAGTTGATATCTTCATTGTACTTTCTTCCTCGATGAACTACAAATATGAACATTAGAAAGTTTGTTAGAAAAACAATTAATTTCATGGCTCGGGCTTGAGTATCCAAAATTTTTGGTGCATTAGTCTTTGAGTGGAGTTCTTATACTATTCTTCCTATCATCTCGGTCTAGAGGTGATCATTAAGAAAGGGAGTGTAGAAGACTTACTATGAAAACAAGTATGAGCGGTTCTTTAGAAGCCATTGAAGTCAAGGGTTTTCGGCTATAGCTTCCCCTCAGACCAGCTTGTAAGTTCTTGTTATGTTTGTTGTTGGCATTGAAATTGGAATATGAATTTTAGAGGATTTGTTGTTCAGAGTCCAAGAGTTGTACGTGGCAATTTTCATATTATTTGGACTACAGTCATGAAAGTTATACGTTTTCCATTTTGGCACAAAACTATTATGTTCATTGGTGCCTCTCTGGGCAGGGTCATTTCTATTAGCATAACTTCCATTTCCGTTGGAGTTTTGATGTGATCTTTGGAGGGTGAATAGTTAACTGGAATTGTTGATTGTATTCCAAATTTGGCAATAATTGGAGTTTTGGAGAGTAAGTTACAAAGTCGACAAATATGTCTTCTGTCTTGTGCAAGCTGATAACCGCCATTCACTATTATTGTCAAGATTACACCCCTTGGTCCTAGAGAAAGGAAAGATTCCTTTCGGGAGAGTAGCTGATCATGAGATTAAGAAAAGATACTTACGTAGATGGAAAAGATTCCCTAGCAGAGAGAGAAGAGACTGTGCGGAGGGATGAACGATGTCATTTGACTAAAGGAAATAGGGAAAGATTTTAAGAGATAAAAGATTAACGTCATCGTTTCATGTTAAGAGACGTCCTCAAGGCAAGATTAACTAAGAGGAGAACAACAACGTTTGAACTAAAGGAAACTGTTAAACTGTAGGAATTGTGGAAACATAGACATCTATGAAAATAAATCTGTCCAGTATGATGATGTGGCCGCTGATGAATGGTCCATTCACACTTCAGAAAGAGATTATTCGTTGAGAATAGTTCTTATTGGAAGCAAATGTGGCTGCTGGGGAAGTGTAGCCTTCTGCAATAGAAAACCACCATTTTGAAACTGCCTCCAGACGATGAATGAAGTTCACTATTGATGAAGCCCCGTCATTTGGAGGCTAATGAAAGACTCATAGCCATGTTTAGCCATGGGAAGACCATTATAGAAAGGGTGAAACTATCTAAATTAGAAAGGTTTGGAAAATGACTTTGGCTGTTGAGGAGTCAGGAATTGTATTTAGTGAATCTTAGAGGATGACTTACAAAATAGCTAGGGGTGAATCTTGAAATGGTTATTCTGGAGAAACAATGACCTTTGATTGAAGGGTATAAAGGGTGACTTTTCAAGTGATGACTTTCACTTGTTAGAGATATGTCAAGAATCTCCTATCATTCGTATGTTAAGTCTCTTTAGTCACATGATACTTGTACTAGAGTTTAGGTAATTACTCAAGGGAAGAATGAATGGACCCGTTGGTTGAGGACAATGAATGATTGAGATCAAGGATGGAGAAAGGTACAGAAGGAGGAGAATAAGGACTCGTGTGAAACATGTGTTCTATTAATTGGAGCATGAGAGAATGGATGACCGTTGGATTAGAAGGGCAGACAAGATTAGGACCACGAGATTTAAAGAAAGATGCTCCGACGGACGGGAAAGATTCCCTTTTAGAAAGGAGAGATTCTGCACAGAGGCATTGAGTAATAAAATAGTGTCATTTTGGATAAAGGCATGCATTGAATGATGGGAGTCATGGGAGCGTAGGTGTCTGCGGTATCGAACGACTCCATTATGAATAGTGGAAATGCATGAAATGTTGTCATTCAAATTTATAATATGTGGTGAATGTGAGGATATGCAGGAGTGAACGCTTTTGTTGTATACAATGCAACATGAAACGTCATCCTTTTAGAGGGATAATCTGCAAAGAAAATGAGATTTGCTGAAGCATAGGCGTTCGTAGAGCAGGACACATTTGTTAATCAAAGGAAACGATGCCATTTGGGTCACGGGTTGCAAAGTAAATGTCTGTGGCGCGGAAGTGTATCTGTCAGTGGAATGGAACACATCGTGACACATATGAAATGTAGTCGTTTGGGTAAGAAATTTACATAGGAGGTTGCACCTTCTTGCAGCGTAAGTGTCTGCGGTAAGCAACACTTTCGCAAGATAAAAGGAGAATGTCTTTTAGAAATAAAGTGCTTCTATCCACGCCATAAACTACGGATATAAAAGGGAAGCATTTATGAGGAGCCACACTGTTTTATTCGTGTTGGCGACGAAGTGTTGATCTGAAGTTTATGCTAGAAGGCAAAACCTTTGGATGAGGAGGCGAGCTATGGCTGGACAATTTTTTCATTTTTTAGAGCTCGATGTAAGTAATGTTGCATGCTTATAGCCTCATGGCCTACAGCGCATGGCGCTAAGCAAGTTTGGGTTATTTTTTCTTTTACTATTTTTACTAAATGTTCTTAAGGATATGTTGTTTTGCTTGCTCTGTTTATGGAACCAAGGACGTGAAGCTCTATTGAGTGTGATGAAAAAGGTTATGTCTGTTTCTAGCTATTATTGATGTTGAGGATTTTGATGCTATGTTTTTGTGGTTATTTTACATTCAATGGATTGAGGATGTCACTGCTCTGTAAGGCGTGAAAATTGTCATTATGCTTATTTCCAACTATTACATGTTTTGTTAATTGTTGTATTATGCTCACTGTTATGGTGATCAATTTTGAGGATAAGTTTATGGTACACATTTTTACATTATCTTCATGCATGAGTTTGCATGTAAAAAAGATAAAAATGAAATGGTATGGAGGACAAGCTGTCCCAAAAGGGTGGACCGGTGAGGCATTAGCTCGTTAGCTTACCTACAATGCTGGCATGAAGGGTTGCTAGGTTGTCATGCATTAAATTGCATGGTAGCTAATGGAGGACTCTCAAAGAGATGAAGTTTATCTCCCAAAAGGGTGGAGCAAAGTTGTGTGTGCCCCACTGCTAAGCCTACTCATATCCAAAAGTGAAAGAAATGAAAAGAAAGTCAATGAAGAAAGAAGAAAGAAAGAAAGAAAGAAAGAGAAACTAATGTCATGAAATGTTACGTTCACGGTCTCATGCTTTACTTGCTAAATCTTAGACTTATAGATGAACCTTGCATTGTAGGTAAGAAAGAAATGGAGGAAGCTTGCCCATGGTGAAGACTAGGTGTTTTTAGGTTTGTTTAACAGTGGATCATTATTGAGGTTTGACAACGAACTTTTGAAATGGTTTTATTACAGCTTTTGTTTCGGTTATAGTTTCTTTGTTTTAAGTAGTCGATTTTATACATATGTTGTAAAGGACTTTTAAAATTAGGTTTTGGCAAGAATTATTTTATGACTTGGGGTAAGTTTTCCGGTACAAAGATTTTACAAATGCATGGTTTAGTAGTTTGTTTAAAATATGGTTTTATTTCAAATATTATTTAAGTGGGAGATTTTCTGTTGTGATAGTTTAAAAAATATATATATACAAGAAAATTAAGATTTACTGAAAAGGGCGTTACAACTTTGATACCAAAGCCTCAAGTTTTTAAAATTGATTATTAGACAGACCAACAACCCAAATCTCAGGATTTGATGTTTGCTTATATTGTTTGTTTATAGTGATAGTGATGCACCTCAAGGAACAATCACAAGATCACGAGCGAAGAGGCTCATCAACCTTTTTATTTCTTCCAATTTTGTAGGTGAAGCCTTCTATGATAAGTTGTCCGTAGCACCATCAACAAGTGACATGGAGAAAACGAAGCCGTAACATTCCAGTTATTCTTTCAATTTAAAACTCAACGATTTTTGAAAACTTTTTCTTTTAAATCACAGCGGAAGACTTTTCATTTAAAAATGAACTTAAATAAGAAGTGCATAAATAAACTCTTTTTCGTTAAACTATTTATTACTTAAAACGTATCATACTGTAAAACTTTAAAATATTGTAATAGTGGAAAACTTGTATTTCTAATACTTAAAGAATTAAACATAATTTGAAAACCTCCTTTATGTAACGAATTAACATAAGAAAAGTTCACTTTTCAAAAACGTTATTGTCAAACATTACATTTCTTCTTTAAACCTTTTTAGCCTAACCATCCGCCAAGCCCGTAACACACAAATGCCTCATCAACTGCTACTATCTTTCATCCCTTGCATACCTACATCACAGGACCTAACTATGAGCCTAACGCTCAGTACGTAGTATAAAAGTAAAACGTGCTCATACAATACTATTCAAACATATACAATTTTCTATTTTGTTTATCTATCTTTTACCTTTGCATTTTCCTTTCACTGTTGAGTTTTCCTTTATCTGTTTTTCCTTTAAACATCTCTTTGAGTGAGAGAAACCTCTTCAGTTTCCGAACTCACTCACCCGTTGGATGAGAGCAACCTCTTCAGTCTCCGAACTCACCCAAACGAGTTCACTTCCGATAAGCAGCTACGGCATCAACTGAAAGCTATTCTAGCAGTTTTACACATCAATGTACAACAATCGGTTTCGACATCAAGCGAGAATGCACTAGCAGCCATGCACATCAACACTAATGGCCTCACTTACCATTAGCTGGTCTGTCTCGACATGAATCGAGAACAAACTCTTCATAGTTTTTTACTATTATTTATTCTGTGACTCGTTCCCACGCGAGAACAACCTTTTAAGTCTCAGAACTCAAGTAGAAACTATTCCTTTACGTTTACGTTTATTTGTAATTCATTTACGTTTGTACTTTTGTGTGCATTAAGAACAATGATGCAAACAATTCTATCTATCGTGTCTATTATCGTAACCTCAAAATGTGCACCATATCTCCATTAAAGAACCGAACTTAAATCTAATAAACACACAAGCAATCATTCAATGGTACGTTTCCAATATAACATAAGCTATGCATTAAATAAACAAACATCAAACAAACACCTCCTAATTCCCGTGATGTAGGCTCTTTTGGACAAAACACATGCAGTACTACGAACCTGAATTCCTTAGCTTTAATAAGTTATCATTTAGAATTATCCTTCTCGAAACCTATTCATAATTAACATATTAAATTATAAATAATAATTCTACACTAATATATATATATGTGTGTGTGTGTGTGTGTAGAGTACAATATTCCTTAATTGTTATCTTCTATTTTCCAAAATAATTGTACATTATCTTTCCTAACCAAGACCATGTCCTATAAATAATTACAGTAACCTTTAGTAAGCAACTCAATCATACTTTCTATTACATGTTCTTTATGATCAATCAGTTTTCTTCAACCATTTCCATGTTTAATAGGTTATCACAACGGCTTATCTTCTTCCCAATTTACCAAAGGAGTAAACTTTAGGACTCATCAACGATAACAATAAACAATAGGCAACACCAATTCAATTACAGTGTATCTATATTCCCCATAGACATCCAAATAACTCATTATCTTAATGTTAACAACTCCTCATAAATCCATAGAATATGAAAGTTCTGCTTACCAGAAGACTCACCAACGTTAGGAATACGTACACCCAGACTCCTCACTGTTCTTCAACAGCTCCTTTCACCAACAGAGACGACCCTTACACTTAAAATCTTCAGAAATAATACACTTCATCTTTCTCTCATCCTTCACCTCACGTATTTCATCTCCTAAGACTTTCTCTTCACCCTTCCAGAATAGAATCCTTCCCCAGCAACCTTCATCCTTCATAAACACAGAACCACACGCCAATTTCCTCTCTAGATTTTGGCAAGGTAACCCTAGATATTTCCTTCCTTGGCAAGGTAACCCTAGATATTTCCTTCCTTGAAAACTCTCGTCAACACCCTTCAATATATAGGCTACACTTATCGGCTCTTCACTGCCCAAAATAAAGAAGGCCACTAAATGCTTCATTAATTATTCCAACGTTCAAACAATGAAGCGCTTCACCTCCAAACGTTGATTAAACCTTCCAGATGACTAACATTAATTGGTAGTCCCTTGCATTTACCAGTGGTCGATCGACCACTTTTTATTCAATCGACCACAAATATTTATTTTTTCATTGATTGTGAATGGCGATCGATCTATTCTTGACCATGATCGACCGTCATGCTCATTTGATTAGTCATAAACCCATTTTTTTACACACCGGTCGACCAGTGTTCATGGGAGATCAATTGCTTTTCATTTTTGACCATCTGCCACTCAAAAATTAATATATGTGTATATATATTTATGTATTTATATCGCCATAAATTTATATATATATATATATATATATATATATATATATATATATATATATACATATTTATTTATTTATTTATATTTATAATCTTGTAACCTCATTATTTACTACTAATATTACCTCTCTTAATTCTAACTATCATCTCTTAACTCTCCAACTTATTCATGTGTCACATAAACAAACCTCATATCCAAAACTATCATTATATTCAATATACTCTTAATTGCAATTTCTAATATCTTCCATTAAATTTCACCTTCTCCAAACCAAATCCATATATGTATTTGGACATTAATATCACCTAAATCAAATTATACTATATATTCCACTATTCTTCCTGCACCTTTGCCCAAATTAAATTCCAATAACTGATAAAACCTTATTATTCTCAAGCTTCTAGTCCATACAATATCCAATTTACATCCAAATATATTTTCTCTTACTAATTCTACTACAAATCAATCTAATTCACGTTGTCCTCTTTCACTCTAAATACCATCACAAAATTCTCCATAACCTCAATCGTTTCCCTAAAGTAATTATGGACATAATGCATGCATCGCAATTCACTTTATCCAAATATGTTTCACTTGACCAACATCCTAAATTGTCCAATTTAGCTCCTAACATTCCAAAATCATCACATAAGCCTTGTGCTTAGCTCAACGAAAATTTGAGATATTACAAAAGCACTTGCTTAAATGAGAGTTTAACCATAACACCTGAAACACCTCCCCACCCAATATTCCCATGGATCATTAGGGAAGTTTTAATGCCATAAACAAGGAAGTCACTTCAAGAGGATTTGGGATTCAAATGAGGTAGCATAGTTTAATTATATGGTTTTATTGAGAACATTTTTTTTTGTAGTATTTTAATGGATTGCTTGGGGTGCTCTCAGTTTGGTCTAGTGGTCGAGAGTGTAAAATCCTGAATTTTCGTAATGCTAAGCATATGTCCTAAGTGACGATTTTGGGGTATTAGGAATTGAATTGGACGAATAAGGTTTTGGAAAGAAAAAATATAGTAAGGTTGAGAATAATAAGGTTGTAACAATTAAGGGTATATTGGGTTTAGTAAAGAATAATATGAAGGAGGAATTGCAGATAATATATCTCTAAGTATGGGAGGATAAATTTAAGGATAGTTTAGATAATTTGGAAAAGTCGTTTGTGTTTATTAAGGACATAAGTATATATATATATATTTGTAGAAGAAGAAATAATATGACGGTTGATCGATTAGAAGGAGAGGATCAATCGGTGTCAGGGGATATTAATTATGAGAATTGACAATGTGGTACCGATCAATCGTCCAAAGGGAATCGATCAACCAATAATTCACTAAAGAATGAATATTGAGGATTAGCGGTCGATCGTCCACTAAGACGATTGACTAGCGTTGATGAAAACTATGAAATTTTAGATTGGTGGTTGATCATCCAAAGGGAAACGATCGACTGACGTCGAAGATAATTGTGACTCTAGAGTTTGGTGGTCGATCACCTGAAGGAGGTTGATCGACCGGTGATCTGGAAAGTTACCATTAATGGATAAACTGTGGCCTGGAAACGGATAACCTTGATGTTTGACACTTCATGAGTGCACGAAGCATCCCTCTCCTTTGGCTCTTCACCTTCATTTGGACACTGAAGTGACAATAGTTGTGGTGTATAAATAGGAGGTGATGGATTGAATCGAAGAGTTTTGGAAAAACCGGGGGGAGGTTCTAGAAGTTTAGAGAGAAGGTGACAGAGAGAGAGAGTGAGAGGCAGAGAATTGTGAGGGAGAAAACGTTCTATGAGGGACTGAAGAGGGATCATTTGTGAATTGCTGAGAGCTTTGTGAGGAAGAAACATTCTAGAGGGATTTCTGGAGGTGGGAAAAGAAGAAGAGACCACTTTAGTTTCTGATTCTTGGATATTGGTAAGCAGAACTTCGCTCATGTTTTCTTAAAGAATTTATAGTAAGAAATAGTTTTTATCATTGTTGTTGTTGGTTATGTTTATTGTGAAACTCTTTTAATAATTGGATAAACTGTGTTGGTTAGATGAAATAGTGAGAAGAAAACACGAAAATGACGATGAATCTATTACAACAACTTTTAGAAAATGACTCTTGAAAAATTGTTGGAAAATAAGTTTTTCATTATGGTTTACTATTGTACCAAGATATGGGAGTGTTGTTATTGTGTGGATACCATGATAAGAAGATGATTTAAGGGATATGGTTTTGCATGTTGGTTAAATATTGTAATTGTTAAGTTGGAAGTACAAAGCATGTTAGTTGAAATTAAGATTCTGTTGGTTATCGATATATCTATACTATTGTAGTTTAATATGAAAGTGATGAATGTTGTTATTAGATTTTGGATGGACTCTTTGGCATGGGTGAGGTGTTGTTACTCTGTAGATAATTGATAAGTTTAGGGAACAATTTAAGGAATATTGTCTTATATATTAGTTGGAGAATTATTATTGATAATTCAATATGTTTAATTATGAATAAGTATTGTGAAGAACAACTTTAAGTGCTAAACTCGCTAAGAACTCTAGGTAAGAAGTTTGCGTGTCTTTTGCCCGAAAGGGCCTACATCACAAGAATTTAGTGGTTTTCTTGGGAGATGCTTGCGTTGTTTGTTGGCTTAAATTCTAGTATATTGATGATATTGCTTGCTATTAATATTGGAAGAAGGATTCTAAATCATAATTGAGTTCTAAGGGTTAGATTCTATAGCAGATAAAACTGCTCTCTACATATTAATAGAATGAAAAAGAATAGGATGGAAATACTAGATATGTAAACTGATAATAGGGCTGTTGTGTTGTGAAACTATTCTATGCAAATGATAATGTGAAGATAGTCATAGTCGTTGTCTGGAGTTGATATACTATTAGTAAATAATTAAGTAATAGAATTAAATGGTTCATAAGATTATCCTATTGTTTATAGTTCCACTTTTTGGCTAGTTGCTGTGAGGCTATTTTATACTACTATGTTGTGTGGTAGAAATGATGGATAGGGAATGTATTAGTTGGATGTAAGGATAAGTTACTGGTGGAAAAAGATGACAGATTGGATAGGATGTATTTTTTAATACTATGTTTAAGTGCTTTGATGACATGTTAGAATATGATTAGTTGTGATCATATTTTCTTGGAGATGTATTGATGCTTGCTTACTTGATGATTGTTTATTAGATCTAAGTTGTGATTCGGTCGAGGATGTACTAATTGTGTGCATTCATACATCATTGTTTTTCTAAAATGAAAATGAAGTTCTCATGCATAGATTTTATATAAAGATGGTAATAAACGAGATATTTAAAGAAAATGAAATGGGTCGGAGTTAGGTTGAAGTTCATCGCTCATTCCCAAGTTATTGAAAAGAAAGGAAATGGTTTAATTTCATCATAATGGAATAAGTTCACCATCATGATACAAGTTCACCGTTGCAGTATAAGTTCACCGATCTGATTTAAGTTCACCAGTAAGGAACATGTTGATGATAGAGTCTAAGACTCTAAATATTGAAACAAGTGCAATCAGCTAAGAGGCAGAATAATAATCCAGTCTTCAGACTTTAAATCGGTATAATTTCAATTGCATACGGAGTTAAAGGCTAAGATTTGTAGTAGCTTAAGTCATTAACCCAAGGAGAATCATATCAAAAATCCAGCTTCAAACGTGCTTTAAACTTGGAGATATGCTATTACAAAAATCACCCTCAGATTAGGGCTTCCTAGGACAGTTTCCAGCACTCAAAATTACAACAACGAAAAGAGTACTTGCATATAACCAATCAAGCCCAAATTTGAAGGGAATGCACAACAACCCCAACAATAACTCTGTAAAAAAGAAGCTTCAAATAACCAACATTCGCAGGTCAAAATGCAATCACAAAACACAGAATTAATCTGCCAATCTCAAAAAAAGATTCTCGGAGTAGAATCTTTCCTTTCAAAATACTAATAAACGAATCCAAATCAAGAAATAAATCCCGCCAAATCTAGACCAGCATTAATATAGCCAAGAAATTCAAGAAAACGAAATCCTTTCTCAAAAGATGGATAGAAGAGTAGTGACAAACCAAAGGAGTCTACAAATCCTCCAAAATCTGAGAGGCGACTAGTTCGGCCAATATAAAGAGTGGCCCTCTCTAATGGGGGTTGCTAGTTTTTCTACCTCCATGCCACAAGCACCACCACACAAGGAGGAAGATCTGGAAGAGGTAGCAAGAATCGGTTTGTTTGAGATCTAGCAAGAAGAAACAAATCGATTGTGAAAGATGGAAGGTGGTCGAGAGAAAAGGGTCTCTACGGATCTCCCAGAGCAAGAGCTAAATGCAATCTTTAGGGTTTTCAACTTAGCTTCTCCAAATGCATTAGAGGGAACTAAATACCCTCTAATGACCTTACATAAGATAAAGACAAAAATGCCCTTGAAAATACAAATTAGGGCATGAGGGCTCGGTTTGCATGCAAACCGAGCACCTCCCAAAATGCAAACTAGCAATATTCAAGAAATCACAAAATAAAATTCCAAATAACATCCAATATTAAAAACATAAAAATGTGACGTAATAAATTCTCAAATGACCTCCAAAATCTTTAATCCAAGGTATCTCCTTCAAGCCGAGAAAAAATAGAGCTAGTCGATTGACTTGCATAGCTCCACGTGAGGACGTGAAATGGAGCAACCTTGTCCTCATGCAATATCTCTTCTGTAAAATCCCATAACTTATTAGGACCTACAAAATAACAATGTGTTAGATAAGAAATGAGCTTCTTAGCTCGTGAACGAGTGATCGGGCCACGGGGCACATCAGTTCACCACCATAACCATGTTCCCTGATATAGTATAAAGTTCATTGTGATTGAAGTTTATCACGATTTTTATAAATGAGTTCAAGTTCACTGTTATAGTATAAAGCTCATCACCGTTTTTATAAAGGAAAAAGAATTTTATAAAAGGATTTAAGTAAATGCATTGCATGTTTTATATTTTATTCCACTTCTTACTGAGCATTAGGCTCATAATTTAAGTCTTATGATATAGGTTGCATAGTATCGAGGATAGAAGCAGTTGATGGGGCATTTGCACGTTGCAGGCTTGGTGACTGGGTAGGCTAAAAGATCAAAGAGGAATTGTAATGATTGGTGATAATGCTTTTAAAGAAAGTGAACTTTGTTTATAGTATTATGTTTAATTAAGAATGGTTTTTCAATTGTGTTCAATTCCTTTGGCTTTGTAAATACAAGTCTTCCATTGTTGTAAATATTTTAAAGTTATAAAGCTTTAAATTATGACATGTTTTTAAGTAATGAACAGTTTAATGAAAAGAAGTTTATTTATGCCGTTTTTATTTAAGCTAGTTTTCAAATGAAAAGTCTTCCGTTGTAATTAAAAAGAGAAAAGTTTTCAAAATCAGAAGTTTTAAATTGTAAGAAAATTCAAGATGTTACAGAGAGCATGTTTTGGTGTTATTTCATTTTGGACAATATTGTAATTTGTGTTTAGGGCAGCCCTAATTTGAGGGGATATTTAAGCCGTCTTTATGGTTTGTCTGAACAGAGAATATTTTCAACTAAAGATTATCCTTTTTCAAAGATTTGGAGTTCCCTCCACTCAATCATTTTCTTTGGTGTTCAATCAATTGGATTTTGGTGTCAAAATTGGTTTCGCCATGTTTTTGTGAGTTTTAGTTGATTCCTCTCATTGCTAGTCCTTTCCCCACCTCATTCCATAGGTAGACATCCTCAACAAATGAGAAGAAAACCTGCAAAGACCCAAGTTGAAGTGGTTCCACCCAAGGAGGCCATTGAAGTTAGTAGGCACGGTCAAGAAGCCTATTCGTACCAGCTTGAACCACTTCGCCCATAAATTCTTCTCCCAAATAAATTTCCTTGAAATTTTTGGGGGGCTTCACTTTGACTTATAAAGTAAGGTTTGGTCCAAATTTCACATTAATTGGACGTGTATTGATCGAGTTAAGCATTCTGCCATTTTGGGTCTATATTTTTTTCCTTATTAATCGCATATTTCAAGGGGTTTCCATCTTTCCCTCTCAGTGGTGCATCAGATACGATAATTATATTCGCTTCATAGCCTAGAAGGTATAGGATATAAAGCTAGTCATAGTTTGGGCATTATGGTTTTGATAAAATATATGGAAGGATGATGATATCACATTTCCCAAGTGATACCATACTAAGGAGGATATTACCATTGAAAATGATTGTG